>JAJOZX010012261.1:0-118232 GCA_023014485.1 Bathynomus jamesi
GTGAATAATGAATCATTTTTTCTCATATAAATACATGTTTTATGGGAATGCATTCTGGTGGCCATTTTTCAGCAGGTAAGATGTTTGGATACGTTCCATATGATCCATAGAAGCAAAATATAAAACACATACACAGACCTGTATTAGCATAGTAAGTTATGAATAACATCAATAAAAGAATAAACATACCTGTACTGTACTTTTATTTCCTCAAACCACCCCTCAACTCTCACTGAAAGTTTCATCATCACTGCTCTCACCTTCACCAACGACTTCCTTTCTCACATCTTGTCACAAAGACTGTGCCTTTCCTTGAATAATAGCTTGCAATATGGACATGCTGCACTGTTTTGGTGGTAGATGGAATTGTGAATTATTTTTTCCCTTATCTGGCATTGCAAATAGTGGAATTTGGTGTCAAAAAAAATATATATTACATATAAATGAAGCTATGAATAATGTGGTATACCTGTACTTCAGATGTTTTCTTTAATTTTTATTTAAAAATGCAAGAACTTATATTTTAATTTATGTGCATTCATGGCTTAATACAATCGTACATTATGTAGGCCTATGTAACGAGTCTTGGTTAGAGTTGCACCAATACCAATATTTTTACCGATACTACAAAAAAGTGCCAGTGCCGATCAGGGTTGTGGAGTCGGAGTCGTGGAGTCGCACGTTTCAGGTCGGAGTCGGAGTCGAATTTTTACAATGTGTGGAGTCGGAAAATTTTGGACCGACTCCACAACCCTGGTTATAGCCACTATGTTAAGAAGGGTTATTCAGTTTTAAGTAGCACTACTACTGGTTAGACCTTAATTATGTTTAAGAGAATCTTTTTCATTTATATATATATATATATATATATATAATATATATATATATATATATATATATATATATTATTGGAAAAATAAAAAAATCCCTTAATATGATATCTACAAGTCAATATCCTTCTTAATATTTGAATGTTCCCTTATCCTAGAAAGTAACCTGACGATTCATGTGGTGGTGATGAAATGTCTTATTATTATGATAATTATAGAGTGAAACACTAGAGGAGTCGGAGTTGTATTTAAAATGTGAGGAGTCGGAGTCGGATTTTTAGATTTTTTACAATGTGTGGAGTCGGAGTCGGAGTTGAATTTTTACAATGTGTGGAGTTGGAGTCGGAAAATTTTGGACCGACTCCACAACCCTGGTGCCGATACCGATACCGATACTTTTTAATTAATTAATAGTTTTAAAATTGATTATTAATAAAAGTTCAAGTAAATGATATAATACTCACTTAAAATGCCTTTCCCAATCCCCACTTTAGTTCCATTTAATTTCATAATAATATAATATATTATAATATATAGCTAGAGCCTGTAATTTAATTGTTTAAATTAAAAAGAAATATATATATATATATCTTATTATATAAAGTTCTAAATGAATGCATATAATGGTAGTGTATTATCAATAACTTTACACACATTCAAGATTCAAGCAACTGAATGGTTTATTATGATTATGCATGCCGCGTGGTGCCAACTATGAACAACTTTACAAAACTTTCATTTTTACTGAAAACTATTACTGTAATTTGAAATTGTATATTTATATGATACTGTATTACTGTATTGAATATTTGTAATCTTGTATAGGGGCCTATAGATTTTTTTTTTTTGTTAGTAAATGTAAACATTGCTAATTTTGATAAAATATATATTAAACAACTAAATAAGATATTACTATATAATAAAAAATTTAATAATATATAAAATAAGATAATTTCTTCAAAAAACAGTAATTCAAAGTATCCGTATCGGTTTTCAGAACAGTATCGGCTGATACCGATACTTTGTGAAAAGTGGCTGATACCGATACATCGGTGCAACTCTAGTCTTGGTGTCAGGATTTTGAAGTTGCTGGAATGAGCCAAGTCTTTAACATGCATTTCCCCACCTCATTATATGCTTTTTCACTATATGCTCTCTTTTCTAGGGACCACTTAAGAGTGTATAGTGAGGTTCTACTGTACTTCATTTTTAAAATAAAAAAGTTATATATTTGTCTAATTCGTTTCAATATATATCATATTCCCATGCAGTTTATGAAAGGAAAGTTAAAAATAAAAAATAAACATTTCATCTTCAGTCACATTACATACCAGGGTTGTGGAGTCGGTCCAAAATTTTCCGACTCCGACTCCATACATTGTAAAAATTTGACTCCGACTCCTCACATTTTAAATATACGACTCCGACTCCTCTAGTGTTTCACTCTATAATTATCATAATAAGACATTTCATCACCACCACACTAAGTGTGAAATTTTATATTTTATATTTTATATTTAAATAAATATTAATTGATATTCTGAAAATGTAAAAAAAAAATATTAAAAAAACTTAATCTAGGGGCTATCAATGAATAGGTTTATTGACCAAAAAAACTAAATAACCTAAATGTTAGTATTTAGGATTTAGAAATTAAGGGTGACACAGGACACAGAAATTGGAGTCAGTCGGAAGTTTTTTACTGACTCCGACTCCGCCCTGAAACGTGCGACTCCACGACTCCGACTCCACAACCCTGTTACATACATCACTGAAACCTTTCTCATGGTCTCGTTAATGTAAAAAATTTGAATTCTGGACAAAAAGTATTATTATGTAAAATTGAATGTGTTTTGAAGTTTGCCATAAATGTGTTGACATTTTCAATATCAAATATAGTGGGCCCTCGTTCGTGATTTCACAAATTTGTGGTGACCCATTTTACTAAAATGTTTCGGTAAATTCGCGACTGACTGCGAAAATTTATGATTTTGTCATGTGGCATCTGCAATGCTGCCCACGCAGGTCAACATTCACTGAGTGAGGTTGTCATTTCATGCTCTTCAATGCTAGTTTACTATATTTAGTGTAGTATTTATTTGTTTATAAAATATTATTGCTTTACGTAATTGTTTATATAATAATATTGCTTTACGTAATTGTTTATGTAATAATAATGCTTTATATTACATAGTAAAGTTTTATTTATATAAAATATCATTGTTTATGTAATATTACAGTCAGGGATGGGGTCAAATACAATTGCCCAAATACACTATTTTTTTTACGGCCAAATTCAAATACAGATACAAATATTCAAATTTATAAATCCCCAAATACAAATATAAATATAAATATGAAGCTTCAAATACAAATAAAATGCAAATACAATTTTTACTGTATTTGCAAATTTCGTACCAATTTCATCCTAAATATAAACGGATAATATTTACTTGACTTTGGCTACCCCTCGAGTAAGACAATAGGGTCATTCCATGTCAACTCAGCCACAAAATGGCACTTTTTGCACTCACCCCTTTCAATTTTGCTCATACTTGGCACAATAGCAGATATACATGCCAAACTTAAATTCCCAAATTATTAGAGCTGACTGACCTTTGGTTACTGAGATACAAGGTCACAAAGTTGTGACATTTTGACCTTTTTTGCGTTAAATGACTATTTTCAAAATGGTGTAACTAAAAAACTATTAAAGCTAGAGCATTGATTTTGGTCTCATTTTAAAGCTCTTTAGTAGCCCCTTGTTTATAAATATCTCTACTGTGAAAAATAAAAAAATCCCTTCAAAAGTTGACCTTTGACCTTGAATAAAAAAAAAATACCTCTCCTAAAAAATTCAATTTTTTTACATTAATACCTTGAGTCATGTACAACAAAATCCCAAGAAGCTGTAAGTGGCTGATAACTAGTTCAATGTATAAAAAATAAATGAAGTTGGCATCATTCTTCAATTTTAGATTTTTTTTGTCAGTTCATTTATTTAAAAGTTCTGTTCTGATATAGTGTCAGTGAAGACTTAGTTCAACTTAACATTATTAGTTCAAAAACCTTTTTGTGACCTGTGCCAAAAGAAGTCTTTTAAAAGACAACCAGGGTTAAACCCCTCGACAGCCCCAAATCTACTGGAGTAGCGCTGATCCAAAGGCCCAACTAGTATATAAGTACTGTCAACTTTACAGAGTTGACTCCTGACTTCAAGTTAAAGTTAATTTATTTTTACTAAATACATGTATAAAAATTTATTTAATAATTCATTAATTGTTCATTGTTTTCTTTTCAGGATTTTCTTTGTGCTTTTGTGATTTCAGAGTACAAACATGGAACATTTAAAACTGAAACAGAAGTGTGCTGATCCTTTGCTGCGTCACAAAGGTCAGTGTCGAAAGAAGAGTTTGAGAATTGTACCACAGGAACTTGTAAATAAGTTTCCCGATCTGCACTTAACACTACATCACAGACTTTGTAAGCAGTGTAGAGAACATCTTGAGTCCTTGCCTGAGAAAGGAATAGGCACTTTGAATTCAGACATAAATGATGATTCTTCTTGTAGTAGTGAACCACCTGAAGATCTTGAGAAAATTGAAAATGTTGACAATAGTGATGCATCAACTTCAGAGCAAAACCATGAGATGTGTACTTTGAATGCTTCTTTTGTTTCAATTGGTGAATCACCCATAAAAAAGAGAAAGCTTGTAGAGCAAAAGTCATATGGAGCTAAAAAACTAAGCAAGGTGACAGAGACAGTTAAGAAGAGAATGGAAACAGTTGCAGGAAAAGAGATTTCTGACTCACAATTTAAGGAGCCATCTGGAGATGTAGACTGTTTAGAAATAATAAATCAACTCAAGGAAAAATTCAAAAATGAAAATACTAAAAGAAGTGATAAAATAAAAATCCTCACTGTATTGCCCAAAAGTTGGAGCATTAGGAAAATTGCTTCAGAATTTAACACAACAAGGCATACAGCATCTATTGCTAAAAAAATAGTTGAAGAAAAAGGTGTCCTTTCAGACCCAAATCCAAAGGGTGGGAAAAGAATTAAACAGGATACTGTTGACGCTATTAAAGCATTTTATCTTTCAGAAGACATCAGTAGAACAATGCCAGGAAAGAAAGACTATTGTAGTATCATTGACAATGAAAGAGGAAGGATACATTTGCAAAAGCATCTTTTACTTTGCAATTTAAAAGAAGCCTATCATATTTTCAAAGAAAGAAATCCTTTGGTTAAGGTGGGATTCAGTAAATTTGCAGAATTGCGTCCAAAGCAGTGTGTTATTGCTGGAGCAACAGGAACTCACTCAGTATGTGTCTGTACAATTCATCAGAATGCCAAACTTATGTTTGTAGGAGCTGAATTAGAAAAACTAACTGCAAATGATGACACACCTATTAAGAATGTACGTCATTGTGTTGCCTTTATGGAATGCAATCCTGCCTCACAGAAATGCTGCCTCAGACAATGTGAACAATGTGGAGATCCATCAGATTTAAAAAACAGACTACTGGACATATTTACAAACAACTTCATTGATATCATAAATTTTAAAAAGTGGACCAATACAGATCGGTCAAATCTTGAATCAGTAGAACTGAATACAGATGAATATATTGACCAATTCTGTAACCAACTGAAAGAATACCAGATACATGACTTCAAGACAAAGATGCAAGCAACTTATTACCGTGAAACAAAAATGTCTTTGAAAGATGGTGAGGTCCTTGCTGTGTGTGATTTTGCTGAAAATTATTCCTTTATTCTTCAAGATGAGGTTCAGAGCTTTCACTGGAACAATGAGATGGCTACTCTACATCCATTTGTTATTTACTATAAAAAGGAAGATGAGATTGCTCACCTTAGCTTTGTTATTATTTCAGAGTGTAACATCCATAACACAGTTGCTGTACATTTGTTTCAAAAGCATCTGATAAAATTCCTAAAAGATAATATCTCATCCATCGGTTCCATCCACAAAATAATTTACTTTTCAGATGGGTGTGCAGGACAGTATAAGAACTGCAAAAACTTTTTGAATCTTTGCCATCACAGAGATGATTTTGGAATTGAGGCAGAATGGAATTTTTTTGCAACAAGTCATGGAAAGGGACCCTGTGATGGTGTTGGAGGCACAGTTAAGAGATTAGCTGCAAAAGCTAGTCTACAACGACCTTATGATGAACAGATCCTTACTGCAGAACAGTTATATACATTTGCAAGTGAAAATATTGTAAATATAAAATGTCATTTTTCAACCAATAAAGAGCATGAAGAGGAAAGCCAACTTCTCCAAGAAAGACACTCAACTGCAAGGACTATTGCTGGTACACAGAAATTACACCATTTACAGCCAGTTTCATTGACTTCTCTTAAGGTTAAACATTATTCATTATCAGATTATTCAAATATTGAGAAAGTTACTGAAAAGGAAGAAGTTGTGACTGAGGAGAAAATACATGGTTTTGTTACTGCTGCATATGATGGCCATTGGTGGGTGGCATATGTGCTGGAAAAGATACCAGAGAATAGAGAAGTAAAAGTCACATTCCTTCATCCTCATGGCCCAAACCCATCATTTGTGTATCCTGGTCGACCAGATGAATTAATCTTACCATATTCAGATATTCTAACACAAGTTGAGGCATCTACTACTAATGGACGAACATACAGGATTTGCAAAGAAGTTACTTTGAAGGCATCCAAAGCTTTGGCAGATCTACAGCACAGAAAGGTAAGAATTCAAAATTAAAATGGTCATGTAACTATATATACACTGCATACATTTTAAGTTGTGATAAATGGAAATCAATGAGCACTATACCTATACATATTGTATGTACATTTTAATATGTTACTTGTATTTGTTAATTAGGTAGCTATCTAGGTATACATTAAAAATTGTTTTCTCTTCTAGAAATCACAATAAATTGGGTGGCCCACAAGAATCTTGTCAACTACTGAAAACCATCACATACATGCACAACATACAGGTGAGGTGGGTAAAGAACAAATATTTAAAAATAAGCATTTGCTTGTTTGTAGAAGGCTGCAGATAGTATGTAGATATGGGTTGTATTTGTAAGAGATTGAGCTGACCTTAGACAAAAATGGTTACTGACATACAAGGTCACAAAGTCATGACTTTTTGACAATTTTTGTATAAAATGACTTTTTTCAAAATGTTGCTTGAATTCATTATTTTTTATACATTGAACTAGTTATCAGCCACTTACAGCTTCTTGGGATTTTGTTGTACATGACTCAAGGTATTAATGTAAAAAAATTGAATTTTTTAGAAGGTATTTTTTTTTTATTCAAGGTCAAAGGTCAACTTTTGAAGGGATTTTTTTATTTTTCACAGTAGAGATATTTAACAAGAGACAATAAACAAGGGGCTACTAAAGAGCTTTAAAATGAGACCAAAATCAATGCTCTAGCTTTAATAGTTTTTTAGTTACACCGTTTTGAAAATAGTCATTTAACGCAAAAAAGGTCAAAATGTCACAACTTTGTGACCTTGTATCTCAGTAACCAAAGGTCAGTCAGCTCTAATAATTTGGGAATTTAAGTTTGGCATGTATATCTGCTATTGTGCCAAGTATGAGCAAAATTGAAAGGGGTGAGTGCAAAAAGTGCCATTTTGTGGCTGAGTTGACATGGAATGACCCTATTATAATACAGCCATATGCATTTTATTTATTGGTGTACTGTATTATGTTTACAAATAATCACATAATGGGAACTTTTAGGTAGGTGGTGCAAATACCCAACACTTGGTGCAATTGCCCTTTGGTACAGTAATATATAAATCATGAATAAGAATACTGATTGGAGTATAAATTAATCTTAAGTTATTAATTAGTCATCATATCATCATCATCATCATCATCTTCTGCAGCATTATTAGTCCCATTTATATGGGGTCACTGTTGCGGATACTTCTCCACTCCACCCTATCCTGCGCCATCTCCTCCGTCAGGTTGTTCTCGTTCATGTCCATCCTGATGTGATCTCTCCACCTCATCCTCAGTCTTACTTTCTTCTTCCTCCCAGGCACTTCCATAGATAACCCTCCTCCCAACGTAGTTCTCATCCTTTCTCATTACACGCCCATACCATGCCAGTCTTCTCTCTCGAGCCTCCTTTGGTCTGCATGCCATCCTCTCTGGTTTTGGCAATAAATTTTATGGCTGGATGCCCTTCCTGACGCCAACCCTCCTCTTTTATCCGGGCTTGGGACCGGCTGGAGAATGGGCTGGCTTGCCCACCCCCAGGCCACCCGTAATAATAATCTATAATAATAAAAGGACGCAGTTACAAACATGAAATTAGTATAGATATAAATAAATATCCCCTCTGTGTCCCCTTCCCTGAGCTAGTTTCCATTGGTAAAGTACAATAATCTACTATTTCTTATAAATTTTATTATTTATATATTATTTTTGTTGCTAAAACATTTCCTTTGTCAAACATCAAAATGCATGCGCAGTAAAAGTCATAAATCTATATAATTGTGAGGTGAAATGTGAGCAAAAATATCAAATTCTGAAGTAAATTTGATATTTCACACTAATTTGATTGACCTAGAGCCCTGATGATATTGAATTAATGAGGGTTCAGTGTACTGCACTCGTAATCTTAATAATTCATTTTGTATGAAAATCATTCAACATTGTTTTATGGCAGTCAAACAGCAGTAAATATAGAAATATAACAGTTTATTATTTATTAGTTGTCTTTGATAAAAGATAGATATGAAAGTACTTTATATTGAGTAATGTATCATTGATACATATTGGTATCTTATATCAGTAATGCTGATAGTACGAGTATCTTGTACCCTACCCACCCAAAATTTTTATTTGTTAATTCTTTAATTAATTTTACAGACTTTCTCAAGAATAATAAAATGCTCAGCCATATTGGCTACAGGATGAAAGTAACAATGCAGGACAGTCGAACTTTTATTGGAGTATTTAAAGGTTAGTTACTCTAAATTTATCAAACCTTTGCCTATACTTTGCTATTTAGCCCATAATGTACAAATGAGGTGGTTAATTGTACCATTTCACTTACCTTTATGATGATGATCATGGTAGTATTAACTACTATTGGGTTCATATGGACTCATAATAGCGTTTTCTTTATAAATTGCATAATTTTGCCGATTTATTCCATTCGAACCCAAACATCATTTGTCTTTGAATTTAACTACTGGGTTGGCAGCCCTGGAAAATACTGCATCTTGCCTGTTCTTCCCACAGCATTTTTTGTGAACAAGGCATCATTTGTTTGACAAGAACAATGTGACTGCTGCACAAAATAATAATATTCAAGGTAAATACATGCGATTTTATGGTTGGAGAAATAAATGTAAGAAGGATGCATTGTTTTATCGCCGCAGAAATAAATGTAAACAGGATTTGTTTAGTTGTGGTAAATTTATCACCAAACCATAACTTTTATTCTTTTTGTAAAAACATTTAAGGCTTTTATTTGTTTGATTCTCATAAAAATGTTTTCTAATTTATATTTAAGTTGGGCTTCAAAGGATTAAACTGAGGTTCCTATTCTAACCTTGTACTTCTAATTTTTATGGTTTCATTGTTGATTGTTGATTCTGCTTGTCCAAATTTAAACTTCATCCTGACTCGTGACATACGAGCAGAATTTAATAATTTTCCATCTTCCATCTTTAATAGATTAGAGTTGAATTGGACTAGAAATTCATGCGTATAGAAGTGATCAAATGGTGTATTGAATCCAGTTACTTGTATTTGTTCATTATTTGTGAGCTGACTGGAAGTTGAGATGAAGTATATACAATGTCACTGTTATAAACTTTTTACCAAATGTATTGAATATTTCATCTCATTCTAGTTTTGCATTTTCTAAAATAATACCCAATGTACCAGATGATATTTTAAACATCTGACACTTTAAAAAGTTTTTTTTTATTAATTGAAATAAAAGCACAATTTTTCTGTACTGTCTGTACACATAGGGAATTAGTTCCCTAGTGTGAACGAAACATGTTTCGTAACACCCCTCTCATCTTGATACACAATACTTTTGATGGAAGTCTTATTCAACAGATTTCTTGCAGTGTATGAGAAAGGAATATCATGGCCACCAACATCATCAGATCTACCCTGCAACTGTTATCTGTGGGGTTATTTAAGAGAGATTGTGTGTGGTTTCTGTTTAAACATTAGAAGAATTGAAAGCCTCGTTTGAAAAAGAAATTTCTCAGATTTCAATAAGTATTCTGTTCAGAGTAGTGTATCACATAGAACATGTTTTAAACTAGGGGACTAATTCTCCATGCATAGAGTACAATGAAAATATGATTTTATTTCATTTGAAAAAAAATAGTCCTTTTGAAGTGTCAAATGTTTGAGGAGTCACCCCAATATGTGTAGGCTAGGAACTCGAAAATTTGAAAATTGATGTATTTTTTGTAGTCTTTTAAAGTTAAGATATTTTTAGTAAAGAGGAAAGTTGGCCAACTGGTATATTAAATTCACATACCATTCATATGTTTAGACATTGAAAAGATTGTCATGGCACTTGTGCTGTAATATTTTGAAAATGAGTCCTATTATAGTGTAAACCTTTTCATGTGGTATTTCTAGAGTCAGTGTGAGTGCCCTTTTTTAATTTTTAATTCCTTCTCTCGATTTAATGAAAGTATTTTCCACGTAGAGCGTGCACTAAAAATGTCTATGTACATTGAAGATTTTTTTAGCTATTAAACAAGTTTAGCTTTTTGTCTTCAGAAATTTGTATGTGAACCAGTATTTGAACTTCAAATTTGGTTGTGACAATTCAAATTAAAACATTACAGATTTTTACTTCTATTTTTAATTTTATTGAAAATTAAAATATATATTCAAAATTCACCAAGCAACATTTAAACTGAGGTATAAATTAAAATTGGTTGGGGTTGAAAATCGTAGTCAAACTTCAGTAACAAAATTCAGATTTGAATCAAAGGTAAATCTGGGGCACCCAAGCCCGAACATTGACCCAAACCAACCCAAGAACCAGCAGCAAGGAGCGAACCCGGAGCCTCACAGCCCAGAGTCTGACACTGATACCAGTGAGTGACCAGGAGCTCCCTAAGTAAAAGTCGTCTTAAAAAAAAATTAAGGCCGAAGTTAAAATTCAGCATTGTATTCGAGCGAAAAAAATCGAAGTTTGTCGGAATTCAGTTCAAAATTCTGTTCGCTTCTAAACCACTAGAGGAATATCTACCGACTTATTTTGTTTCAGCTTTTGATAAGCACATGAATGTGATCTTATCGGAATGCGAGGAATTCAGACGTGTGAGAGGAAAGAAAGGGAAGGAGGAAAAGGAAGAGAAGAGGACGATGGGGTTGGTGCTGCTCCGTGGAGAAACCGTCGTCACCATGACTGTCGAGGGCCCCCCCGCCTGCGGAGGTATTCCATCAAATAGTTTTGTTATTGTTAGCTGAAATAATGCTGTGCACATATCCTGTTTATATGATGTAAGGGTTGTTAACTTCGTTTTTTTGTAGATTCATTTCGTGCATTATTTATTGTAGTTCAGTTTATTATTAATAGCAAGTATACGATTGCCTTATCCCTTGAGTTACCTATTGATGTAAAGGTTGTAGTATTGTCATCATTTCACGTTGAACTTAACAGGAGGGTCCAAGAGTAATCTACCGGGCGGTCCTGGGGCTGGTCGACCGGGTGGCCGTGGGAGGGAGGTCCTGGAGGACTCCAGGGTCCAGCCAGAGGAGTCGGCGCCCCCTCCCAACAAATGATGCAGCCCGCTGCAAGATCGGGACCTCAGCTAAACATGCCGTATGGTATGCCCCCACATATGGGTAGAGGAGGAGGACCCATGGGACCACCAGGAGGGCCCATGATGAGAGGAGGTGAGAAAAGTTTGTCATTTAAAGTTTATTATTTCGGTTGCGTAGTAGTGATTGTTTCTTGTGGTTATAGTTTCTACAATAAAATAAAAAAAACTACGTAACACCTTTGACTAATTAATCAATAGTTGTATTTTTAAAGTGTTCCTTTCGCATTGAATGAATTTTAATTACGGAGTTTACTGTATGATCGCCTTTGAAGTGGATTATTTAATTTTTACTTTTTGAACAGTATATCTGAGGAATTTAATTTAATTCTTGAATTTATTTTATGTAGTTATATTTGAAGTAAGCGTGTGTGTGATAGAACGCTTGATACCACTTCCCAAACATATTGCCTGTAATAATCTGCAAATTGCTCTTGTATATTTTACACACGCATTCCTAAGGATGGTTGTCGTTACATCGGTGGTTTAGTCACTTAGCTCAGTAACGTTACTGTATGATGAATTAACCACAATGTACATTGTACATTGTACAGAGACTGTTTTACAATGGAATAGAAACCATTTGTACCCAGGGGTGCAAAGTACCCAGTTCTAAAGCCGCTTATGGAGCGGTTTTGGACTTGATCCTTCATGATGATTATTCAAAAACAAATATTTAATAGTAAATAGTCACTCACATGACATACATTTTGGGTTCATTTTCCAACAACTAAACTAAATGTGTATGAACACGTTGAAGCATTTGTATTAAAGTTGCGTATTATTACGATTGATATTTGTGGTGGGACATTATAGTCTCGCTGTGACTTAAAAGGGTTAAGGTGATTCTGCAGGTCTCTAGTTAGGTATTCATGTTAGTATAATTGCTGCGAGATAATGTCGATGATGTATAGATTGACGAGAGAATATGCAGTATTGAATTTATCAGTTCCGCATCAAAAAAAAAAATAAATTTGCTGAAAAATGTATTTAATACACGTATGTATGAGAGTTGTTTCTGGAATTTGTCTTTACTTATTTAACCCTCTAAGGCTCGGAGGTATTTTCCGAGACTGAATAAAATCGGTAAAGTAACACTTGGCGCCAGAGGGTTAAAGAAGTTGTGATTAACATTGTGTATTTATTCTTTCTCCTTGAAATAGAAGTCTTAGACTTGTAATGAAGGGTATCATTTCACGCGTTCTTTTTTTCAGGTCCTCCTGCTGGTAACAGGCCTGGTGGTTACTAGTCACATTCCTTCTCAACCAAAAATTATTTCTGTAATATCTTATTTTTTTCTTCAAATTTAATTCTGTAAGGTTAGCTTTTAAGTTTTTAATAAAATGTTTGTAAGCCATTCTTGTTTATTTTTTTGCCAAAAGACTGAAAAAAAAATTGTAAAAATATTTCGGGAAAAACTATAAAAATAAGTACTGGAATTAAATTGAAATCTAGGTTGGCCGTTATGACACTGACTTTGGCGAAGGGTATTGGGCTACAATGGCAGTGTCCACGGTTGATTTAGCAGTACAATAATTTGGAAGATTGGTTTGTTTCACTATCCTATCCAACCACGGATCACAACTGGACGCAGAGAGCAGTCTGCCATCCAACTACAACTAGTGATGTTAAAAAAACGGTTTTTTTTTTTTATGTCCATGTTTTTTTTTTGTTTTTTTTGTAGTTTTTTTTTTTGTTTTTAGTTTTTTTTGTTTTTTTTAATAATTAATATAGATATTGCCAATTTAATTATAAGGTATACTTTTGCAATGATATATATTATAAAAATAAATACATAAATAATAAAATAGGCCATATGGTACCAGTATAGAATGTCCTTTTCAGCCTATTTACAGAAAAAAACTGGCCTCTTTCTTGCACTGAAAGTCTTGTATCTTGAGATCCGTTAAACTTGCGAGAACACTGGCTGGGAGCTGACTGCCCATTGTCCAACCTTTCCAGGACTCTCCCATCCATGCCTCGGATTTTGAATCTCCCACTTAACTATCCTTTAGACCCGCGATGACATATTTTTAACCCCGAGACCATCCATATATATATATACATACACATACACCCATACCCATATACATATATACCAATATATACATAAATACTTATATACACATATTTATATCTATTATATACGTACCCGGTACCCCATACACACGCATACATCCAGAATTCCAGATACATACGCATGCATACTCACATATATACCTACACAAACTCATACACCTCTATTTCGCCCTTTCATTACCTCCGAGATCATTTAGCACATACAGTAATATCCATACAGCCAAAAGAAACCGATTAAGCACAGACAGAGCAGCAAAGCTAGTATTTATATCCCAAAATGCAAAATTCCAAGAAAGTGAAGTAAAACATGGTGCTACATTGGCTTCGTCAACATCCAAATCTGCAATAAGTACCAGTACCTGTGATATTGAAACTATATGCTCTAATCAATCTAGTGATAATGATTCTTCAATGGAAATAGAATCTGATAATGAAAGTTAAACAGCATTAGGTTAACACAAAGGTTAAAGAAAGCGATGAATATTTTTTTTTTTTTTATTTTTCTATTTGGAATATATATATATATACACACACACACTGGTATTCTTGCCAATCACAATTATATACAGTATATTGTTTTATACCAGTATTATGTATTTTTTATTATGTATATTATACAGTACCTGTGATATTGAAACTAGCATATATGCTCTACCCAATCTAGTGATGATTCTTTCCATGGAAATGAAGGTTAAACAACATTAGGTTAACAAAAAGGTTAAAAAAAAAGGTGAATATTTTTTTTTTCTATCTGGAATATATATACTGGTACTCTTGCCAATCACAATTATGTATACTGTTTGAAACGAAGAATGTTTTATGTTCTAGTTAAAAAATATATATGTTGGCGTAAATGTTATAAATTGGTAATTATGCATAATTGAAAATATCATGACAACCTAACCAATTGTCAAGGGCGTACAGTTGACCTAACCGGGCATTCAATTGACCTAACCTTGAATGCCCTGTTAGGTCAATTGAATTGAATGCCCGGTTAGGTCAACTGTACGCCCTTGACAATTGGTTAGGTTGTCATGATATTTTCAATTATGCATAATTACCAATTTATCACATTTACCCCAACATATACATACAAAAAATGAGGGTTTGTTTTTCTTTTCTATTGTATACTTTTTGCGTGATTCAGTTTTTCTAAAAGATTACTATATATACACTAGGTATAACCGTATAAGCATGGTAGTATAGTAAATTATAGGTAATACTAATATACTTATTAGATTAAAGGAAGAAAAATATGGAATAAGTTTAAAACAATCAAAAACAAAAAAAACAGTATCTTCGTTTTAAACAAAAAAAAACGACTCTCATCACTAACTACAACCCGGACCCAATGTCGTTTAACTGCCATAATTATGAATCCATCCTGGTTTCGCGTAAAATCAAAGTAGTTAAAAATAATGTGAGAAATTTTGGTTAATTATACTTCGGCTATATCTATTTGTCTGTCTGTGGAAGTTATTGTAATGTATCATTTCTCTGCATTATCTGAGAAGTGTTTCTCGGACATTGAAATATAATATTCACGAGGTAAGTTTGCGACTGTAAAAAAAAAAAAAAAAAAAAAAAAAAAAAAAATACAGGGTGTTTATAAAGTCTGTATTAATGAAAACGTAGCAAAAAGGGTAAAATTTAATGAATACTTAATCATATGATTCTACATGAGCACCATCAGTATCTACAGAGTTCGAGTCTGTTAGCAGCATTGTGGAGCATTTTGGAGTATGACGGGTTATTTTTGTAACTGCTGTTACGATACGAGCATGTAATGTCCCAGCTTCATTCAGATGACGGTTTAAACACCGTCGTCTTTCAAGAAGATGGGGCACCTTGTTATTACGCAAACATTGTTCGGGAGGACCTAAAATGAACGATTTTTTTTAGCATGGGGCTTTATCAAATCAAACGAGGGTTAGATCTGTAAGATTTACGTGCTCGTATCGTAATAGCAATTATAAAAATAACCGCTGTCATGCTCCAAAATGTGTTCCGCAATGCTGCTGACAGATTCGAACTCTGTAGAGATAATGATGGTGCTCATGTAGAATCATATGCTTAAGTATTCATTAAATGTATGCCTTCTATTATATTATTATTGAATTTTATCCTCTGCTACGTTTTCACTGAAATAGATAGGAACTTTATAAACACCCTGTATAAGAACAGACCTTTTTGTATCTGTTTTGATTTGGTTAAAACCATTAAGGCTCTTTTAACTGCTAAATCCGAATCTGATGGTAAATAATTGCAAACACTGAATTAGCCTACATTATTTGAGAAATTTGTGACGTGATGGTTACACTAGTATTTATGCATATCTAAGTCGTTTGTTTTTAAAAGATCATAAAAGTGATTTTATTTATATATACGTTGAAACAAACTAGCTCTCCCTTTAGAGAGACGTCTCTGGTAGCATTGTGCCCCACAGAGCATAGGCAACGATTGAGAAACTCGTTCTTTAATCATTCATAAACAACTGAGACACAATTTGTCGTAGCAACAACGGATGATCACCCACGAAAAACTTCTCTATAAGAAACAAGTACACGGGGATAGATACAAATACCTCCCACTGATATTCCTAACTTGAGATAGATTTTCTCTACTCGTGGTGGCACAACACCGCAAAGTGCGAACTATTCAATATATATCCGCATAAACACCTTTCACGGCGGGAGACCCAAGTTGAAATTCGACGATATTCAGTTGTCAGACATTCAATTACAGAAAACACGCTCACACTCATGCCTCGTTAACATGTCTGAGAATAGAATAGGTAAGTAATTTGTAGAAATATATTTTTTCTTCTAATTCTTCCTAATGAAAAACAAAAAAAAATAATTGCATGGATTAGATGAGGTAGACTTGCGTTTTAAAGGTTTTCTTGGTATAGTTCATTTCCTCAAATAAAATTTGGGGGTTGCTAATGTGAAAGTCTCTTAGAGACCCATAATGACACCCTTCGTGGTAGAGAGAGTGGTGTGCATTCTCTGGCCATGCTCTCCGCCTGTACCTTCATAATTACCTAACTATTTGTATTGCTGAAATTATTAAACTGTTGCTCGCTTCAGAAGGCGTTGCGAGTCAATTTTTTAATTAATTTTTAACGCCATGAAATTAACTTTTATGAAAAGATTTGGTAAATTGTATTAGACTATGATTAGCCTAGGTCTGAAAGTTATAAACCTAGTTGAGCAATGAACATTTACAATGCCTTTGTGACTGTAATTCTGTTAGATTTGCAAGAAGGAAGTTAGGCTAAGATATAAGGCATGTGAGTTGTGAAGATTGGTATCAGCACACTAGATATAAATTACAGAACGAGTTGTAGGGTGGGAATGAAGTCTCCAAACATTTGGCGGTTTTGCAGTAACTTCAGAGAGGGGTTAAGAATAAGCGGCATTTCTTCGCAATAGGCTCCGCACTAGAATAATAAAATTTCTTAATTTTAAATTTGTTAACAATTCGTTTTAGGTTTTGAAGTGCCGTAATAACTGAATGCCCTTTACGAATAGTTAGGTTAAGTCGTGATGGTTTCGTTAAAACTAACGAAAATATCATGGTAATTATGTCGCAAATGACATGGCCTGAAGTTGAAATAATAAATACATTTTTCTAGTGTATTTTCGTGTGCTCTTCAAATATAACCTTCATTTCCTGTGCAAATGGAAAGCAATATGATTATTTGTACATTACTTCGGAGTCGTATTTCTTCATTTCTGGTCATGTGAATAGCAATATATTAACCAAAAATTATGAAAACTAACTAAACCTAACGCTAACAAGGGGGCTCCGCCCCTTTGACCCCCGCTAATAACCTAAAGTTCGTTTCTGATATGACGAAATATGACTCCGAAATAATGTAAACAAATTCTTTTCTTCTGTGGGTGGATAGAGAAGGGCAGCTTGCTTGAGGAAAGCATGAAGACGCTCCCGCTGTGGGTGCATTAATAAATAAATAAAGAGCGAAATACTGGGAATAGTGATGAATGAAAGAGATGTGAATGGCGCATAGAAAATGACGTCATCACTATTTCCCCGTACAAATAGCACAAAATTATATTCGTCGGACCAAAAATGAGTGTATTTATATATATACACATTATTAGTATCATAATTTTCATTTAAAACATATTAACCAATATCATGACTTACGATAACTGAGCCTAATATAGGAAGTGTTAATGCAGGCTCTAATCCTATTGAGGTCGAGTCTAAGACAAGTATCAGTGATAAGGATGCAGGTGCAAGTAAAGTTAGCCGGAAATTGAGTAAAATATAGGAAATGTTAATGTTAGTCCTAGTTAGATTAAGCCTAAGCCTAGTGTCAGTGACAAGGATGTAGGTTCAAGTTTAGGTCTGATGAATGGCATATGTCTAAAGTCAAAAGTAAGGCAAAGAAGAGGCTCAGCGAGTAATATTCATCATTTGGTTGTAACTAATAACATGCTTAAGGTACTTAGCAGTTTAGCTAAAGAGAGAAATTGTGAATTTACCTTGGGGACTCTTATCATTAGGAATCAGGACAATGAATTTTGCAGTAGACTAAGGGAAGGAAAACCTATAGAAAAATATGCCTTCTGGAAGGTAATATTTCCAATATCAATGCACTAATGAATCTCTGCTAGTCATGTTTAGTTTTCCCAGACATATAAAACTCGCCAGGGCCAAAGCAGTTGGAACTTGGAAGTGGAGTTGTCAATCCTCTGCTGGGCTCCAAGTTTTTTTTACACATTGTTAAAGGATTTATTATTGATTGTGTCGATTTTCGTTTATTGGGATTATTGAAGTGTAAATGGCTCTATTCCTGAGCTTTGAGCTTAATTTAACTGGGTATTTGAAGAGATTTGGGGGTTCATTCAGTGCATTCTAACATTTTGGTTGATTATCTGTAATTATGCAACTAAGGGGCGTCGCCGAGTTTGGTGATAATTTTTGTTTTTTTCTGCATGTTTTTTCATGCTTTGTGTAGTAGATATTGTCAATAGTTGTGGAATTATGAAAAAACCAGTTTTAAGCCATTTTGGATAGACAAGTACACTGTGCAAAGCACAAAAATGTAGCAGAAAAAAATCAAGAATTATCACCAAATAATGCAGAAAAAATAATAATTGTCACCAATTAAAGCAGTCTAACCTAATCATATTGGAATCTAGACTGAGAAATGGTGCAATTTTAAACCTGGGATAGAGCCAGGTTTAAATTTGATTGGCTGGATGATGTCATGGGAGTGTTTGTCACTTGGTGATTGGTTCACCATAAAATGATATTTCCCCAGTATATAATTAATTGTATTTACCTTGAAGCACATCTGCCTCAAGGGTGCGCTGCTCCCACAAAATTTGCTCAGTGCCTCCTGAAACGGTGCCACGATGTAGTTGCCACCCTTCTTTTCTCTTGCTCCTGCCATACAATTTGGTCTACTATTGAATTTGTGAGGGCTGGTCTGGCAGAGGAATACCTTTTCACTGTGGGTTGGTTGGGTATGTTGACTAAAAACATGTCCAAATGTTTTTTAAAAGTATCTATTGGGACTGCACTTATATCTCTAAGGTAGTGAGGCAAGGAGTTAAACAGGTGAGAACCCTGCCTAGAGATACTATTATATTGAAGGGTTCGAATCCTTCTCAGGCTGTTTGGTGGGAGGTGATGTTTTTGACACATTCTGCTAGTTCTTGTTGAGGTGGGTACAATTGGTTTGGTATCAGGGGTAACTAAAAGTCCTCCTAGAATTTTCCAGGTGTAGATCAGATGTATCTCTCAAACCTCCTCTCTATGGAATAAAGGTCAAGGTATTGACTTAACTGTACTAAAGAATGTGGTTATACATGTAGGTGGAAATGATATAAAGGGTAAGCACTCCAAAGAAATTATGGAGTCATATAAACAACTATTAATGAAGTTAAAGGAACAGACCTAACCTTAAAACATCTATCACAGGTATAATTCCCAGGATACATGAGAATAATAAGTGGTACTCACAAGCACTCTATATAAATAGTAGGCTTAAGATACTATGTCAGAGCATGGAAATTATATACAGGGTGGGCCGTAAGTTTCCATACATAGGAAAAATTAAACGTTTGTTTTTATGTTTCAGATACCCTAAGAATATGCGTTTGACGTAAGATCTTGTTTACTGATGAAGCAAATTTTTACGTCAATGGAGAGGTTAATCGGCAAAACATACGTTATTGGAGTAATGCTAACCCTAACTGGCTGAGTCCGACGAAGATGCAAGGTGCCGGTAAAGTGATGGTGTGGGCCGGGATATGGGGTGACAGAATTATTGGACCAATTTTTGTCAGTGGAAATCTTAATGCCGAAAGGTATCTTAACATGTTGCAAGAAGAGATTTTCCCATCCCTGCTAAACGAGGAAGGTAACTTCCCAGTTTACTTCCAGCAAGATGGAGCTCCACCTCATTATGGTCTTCACGTGTGTCGGTATTTGGATCAGCAGTTTCCGGATGCTTGGATTGGTCGGCGTGGTCCTGTGGAGTGGCCTCCCAGATCCCCAGATCTCACCCCCCTTGATTTCTATCTTTGGGGGCACTTGAAGGCCATGGTGTATCAGGAAAAGATACGAGACATAAATCATCTAAAGGAACGTATCACCAACGCCATTACAAGCATAACGTCAACTGTGCTAATGCGTGTTCATCAACAGTGGGGAACACGTATTGAAATGTGTTTTCAAAACAATGGCAACCATGTAGAGCATATTATATAAATAAAAATGGTTGTCCATAAAAAAATGTTTATTTTCCCTATGTATGGAAACTTACGGCCCACCCTGTATATCAAACTATGGAATAAATTTTCCAAAAAAAGAAAGTTCTGTAACAGAGATGGAATTCACCTTAATAGTAAAGGGACTGATTTACTATCAAAGATTGTATCATATAAGTGACTAAAAACCAAAGGAATAGGCCAAATTAGTACAAATACCAATACTCTTGATAACAATAAACTAATAAAAAATATAATTAAAACTAAAAAAAAAAGGTCAACAAAGAAAGTAAAAGAGATGCAATAATATACCCTCACAGAACAAGAACCAGACTAAATTACAAGCAAAATATTTCAAGGGTTCTTTGTCATTTTTCTATGTAAATGCAAGAAGTATTCAAGATAAAATAAATGAATTCAAGGCATACATAGGTATTGAAAATCCTGATGTTATGATTGTCACTGAAACTTGAACAAAATTCAGTACGATACCAAATAATCCATTTAGTAAAAGAGATAATACCATTACTTATGAAATTGATGGCTTTGAACTTTTTTATTATGAATGTAAATATTCAGAGGGTGGCGGAGTATTTATTTATGCCAAGACAAATCTGAATCCAGTTGAAGTTATCTCTGTTAAAGAAGAAATAGTTTAATCTATATGGATAGATATTGGGCAGGAAAATCAGGATAGGGGGTATCTATAGACCACCTGAGGGATGTTCAGTTGGAGGAATCCCCAAAAGTAGAGAAGAAAATAAGTATGTAGAAAATAAACTTATTGATGAAATAAATAAAGCAATGACAAGCAATATTATTATTGTTGGAGATTTCAATTATAGGCATATAGACTGGGAAATATTATAAACACCAGAAAGTAATGAGAGATTCTTAGACTGTATAATTGAGAATGGTTTAACCCAGTTAGTAAAGGAGCCAACCAGGGCCGATGCCATTCTAAATTTAATTCTAACAAATAATCTAGATACCTTCCAGGATATCTCAGTTTCAGAAACACTAGGTTCAGGTGATCATTGTATCCTTTGGTTTAATATTGTTTGTAATTCAAGACCTAGTGAAAATAAAGTAGAAATCCCAGATTTTAAAAGAGGAAATATAAATGGACTAGTAAATGATCTGTGTCTAATAAATTGGACAGATATTCTACAGCCTGAACAGACAGTAACTAGTATGTGGGAAAAATTTAAAAGTATAATAATGAACATACAAAGGAAGCATATCCCACAGTGTAAAATCAGAACTGGAAAAAATAAAAAACAACCTTGGATAAACTGCAATGTAAAAAGAGCAATCAGAGAAAAAAAAAAAAGCATTTCATAAATTCAAAAGAACTAAAAATGGCACAGACTCTGAAATATATAAAAGTAAAAGAAGCATTTGCAAGAAGGCAATCAGAGCTAGCAAACGAGACCTGGAAAAAAGCCTAGCCAAGAATTCAAAAAAAAATCCTAAGAAGTTTTTCAGTCATTTCAATTTGAAAAGTAGAGTGAAAAAGAAAATTGGCCCCCTCCATATAGATGATAAAACTATCGATGATGATCTTGAAATAACTGAAGAACTAAACAAATACTTCTTATCAGTATTCACAAATGAAAATTTAAATAATATTCCTGATCTTATACTACCAGGACAAGATAGAGAAATAAATGAATTAAGGGTAACAAAACTAGATATCTTAAAAGCGATAGATAAATTAAAAATGGAAAAATCTCCAAGGCCAGATGAAACGCATCCAATAGTCATAAAAGCTGCCAAAAAGAATATAGCACAGGCACTAGAAATTATTTTTAATAAATCATTGATATGTACTGAAATTCCAGAGGATTGGAAGAAAGTAAATGTGGCTCCAATCTTTAAAAAAGGAAATAGAAACTTGGCAAAAAACTATAGACCCATCAGCCTCACCTCCATTATTTTCAAATTACTCGAAAGTATCATTAGATGTAAAGTTACTGAGTTCCTTGAAGGGTGCAACCTTATAAATGATAGCCAGCATGGCTTTTGAAATGGACAGTCCTGTCTAACCAACTTGATTGAATTTTATGATGGAGTCCTATTGCATTTGGACAATAAAGAGCCAGTAGATATAGTATACTTAGATTTTGCAAAGACATTTGATACTGTTCCTCATGCAAGATTGTTGATAAAAGTTAGAGTCCATGGTATAAGAGGTCATAAAGCTGACTGGATAGAAGAATGGCTGAGAAACAGAAAACAGAGTTCATCTAAATGGAAATAAGTCTGCTTGGAGACCCGTATTGAGTGGAGTCCCACAGGAGTCTGTACTGGGACCTCTGCTTTTTGTTGTCTATATAAATGATCTAGAGAAAGGCCTATCATGTAAAACCTCAAAATTTGCTGATGATACAAAATTAGACCATAATGTTAAGTCAGTAGCAGGAGCAATGACAATACAAAAAGACATAGACAGAGTAACAGCCTGGGCAGATAAGTGGGAGATAAGATTTAATGTTGATAAGTGCAAGGTTATGCATATTGGGCCAAAAAATCCAGAATTTGAATACAATATGAATGGAATTTGGATTAAAAATGATGATAAAGAGAAAGACTTAAACCCTCAAATCACTGTATGGAAATCAGAAATAAAGCAAATGCTAGACTCAATCTCATGCAGACACACACTGAATACAAATCGCCCAATATTATAAAGCAACTATACATTTCATATGTGAGACCCTTCCTTGAATACTGTATTCAATTTAATAGTCCCTATTTGATACAAGATATTGAAAGACTGGAAAAAGTACAGAAATGAGCAACAAGAATGATCCCATCTCTAAGACAATTGACATATAAGGAAAGACTAGCATATCTAAACATGTTCTCATTAAAAAGGAGGAGGTTAAGGGGTGATATGATAGAGGTGTATAAAATGATAAAAGGGTTGGATAAGATAGATTTTGATTCTCTCTTCATTAAAGATCACAATAACCAGACTAGAGGTCACAGTATGAAATTATTTAAGCCAAGATGTAGAACAAATTTAAGAAAACATAGTTTTACAAACAGAGTAATTAAGTTTTGGAACAGTCTGACAGAAGAAGTGGTGACTTCAGATACACTTGATTCTTTCAAAAGAAGGTTGTTGTTGTTGTTGTTTAGCCGATCAGCCCACCCTGATCAAGCAAGCCGGCGGCACGCAGGTAACTGATTGCCCTCTCTGGAGTGGACCAGTGGTTCAGCGCACTAGTGATGTTGTGTTGTGTTCATTGTTGTGCTATAGCAGTACAGTCTGTCATAATGTGTTCAATTGTTTGTGGTGTGTCCTGGCACAGGTGGCAGGTGTCATCTATGGAGTTGTCTAGTCTATGTTTATATGTCCGTAAGTTGGGGTGATGTCCACAGTGGAATCGTGCTAAGTTAACTCGATCCGATCTGCTCAGGCTGATCTCTGACCTGTTAATGGGTGGTGGCTTCGCACCTAGGACCGCATTCGGACCGAGTCGTGTCAATGCTTTGTGGGTTAGGTGTGTGTGTATGTGTTTTCTGTACTGTGTGATGTCTGTGGGGCGTGGTATTGAATGGAGTATTTGGTTATAATGTCTCTCTGGTGTTACCTTAATGGTGCGAGGTGTTGGTGCATGATTGTACATGTAGTGGCAAGGGTGTTGTGGGTTAGTTGTTGCTGCTGCCATGAATTGTGTTCCCCTCATGTCTAAATGTTCCCTAACTTTTAGTATTTTTGTTTCTGTGTGCAGGTGTTCTATTGGTGTTGTTTGAGTGCATCCTGTAATGATACGAAGTGCGTTGTTTTGTATTGTTTGTAAGGTGTTTATGTGTGTGTTTGAGATAATGGGTGCCCAGCATGGGCTAGCATAGTGCATAACTGAGTGAATATATTGTTTGTATATGAGTGATGTTGTTTCCTGCTGGTGTCCAAAGTTTGTGCCTGTTAGTACCCTAAGCGTGTTAAGTCTTGACGTACATTTGGTTTTAATGTCCTGAATGTGGTTTGCAAAAGATAATGATGTGTTGTATGTGACACCAAGTATTTTGGTTCTGTGAGTGTGTGGAATGTTGTTGTTGTTTAGTGTAAGCTGTGGAATTACCTGGTGTTCTTTTGTGTTGCTTGTAAGCAAGGTGATGGTTGATTTTGTGGGTGCTACTTTGAGTCTATTGTGTGTGAGCCAGTCTTGTATACTGTTTATGTATGTTTGTAGGTTATTTGTAGCGGTGTCGATGTTGTTGTGGGTGGATGTTAGAGTGATATCATCTGCATATGATGATAAGGTAAGCTTGTTATCTATGGGTGTTAGAATGTCATGCATGTATAAGTTGAAGAGTGTTGGTGAGAGAACAGAGCCTTGAGGGGCCCCATTCGGAAAAAGCTTGTTTTTGGATGACTTGCCATTAAATGTGACATGTGAGTATCTTCCTGAGAGATAGTTGCTCAGCCACCTTTTGGTGTTATTGTGCATGTTTGTGTTGAGTATTTTGTTTATGAGAGGGAAGCGTGGGATAGCATCAAATGCTTTACTAATGTCTATTGTTGCTAATAGTGTACGTTGAGCTGGTCATCTGGAGTTGATGCCATCCATGATGTGCTGTGTGAGGTTAGTGAGTAATGTCATGGTTGAGAGGTGAAGTCTGAATCCATGTTGAGTAGGTGATAGTGGTATGTGTGGGTTGGTGATTTGTAAGATTAGTCTTTCTGTTACTTTGGAAGGTGTGCATAGTAAAGTAATGGGTCTATAGGAAGCTGGTTCTGTTGGATTTTTGTTTGATTTGAGTAGTGTAATAATTTTACCTTGTTTCCATATGTCAGGAATAATAGTGTTGGTATGAATATGTGCTGATATTTGTGAGAGCTAGTATTCTCTGTGGGCCCAAGTGTTTAAGGTGTATGTTAGATATGTTGTCTGGTCCAGTAGCCTTCAAATTCTTAATGTTTTTGATGATCTTGGTGGTCTGGTCTGTATTAAAGGGTGTAATAGTCGTGTCGAGTCTAGGTTTTTTGTGTCTGGCTATTTTTCTGTCTGCGTGTTTCTGGTTGTTGTCTCCGTTTAGGTGACTTATATTTGCGTAGTGATTAACTAGAATGTTAGCTTGTTGTGTACATGTTGGGATATTATTTTGGCTGCAACAGATAGCTGCATGTGAGGTGTGATTGCCACTGTTAGAGTGGATAGTGCTGTTTATAGTCTTGTATAGCCTGGATGTATCTGTGGAGTGGTTTAGTGTTGTTATGAATTCCCTAAATGTTTTCTGTTTTCTTTGCTTGACTCTTTGTAATCTTTCTAATCCCTAAGGATGGTACTAAAAAATCACTACTAAATTTGTTGCAGGCGAGGACTTATTTACTATTGACTGAGGTTAATATAAATAGGCTATTGCATTGGTTCTATTGTTCTCCTCTTAGGATGTTCTTTGTGAGTTTAAACATAATTTTAACCTAGCATAATTAATTTTATTATTTCAGGTTATATTTAATTAGGCCATAGCTCCCTAGATTTTTATTTTTAATATGCCTGAAGCAGAGCCTTTTCAAAGATTACCCACAAATGTTCATCCAAAGAACTATGAAGTTGTTTACAGCCAGATCTAATTAAGTGCATCTTCACAGGACATGTTGAAATTGAAATTGAGGTAAGCCCAGATGATGAAATCAGTAGGTACCATAATTAAGTTATAAGTAATAATAATAACTATTCAGTACTAGTACCATAGCTACATGGCCTTTTTGTTACTGAACCCTTTGGGCTAAATAATTTGCAAGGACCACTGGTGTTATTACTTAGCATGAGACTGAGACTACTAAACCATTTAGGCCTGGCTACTGTATATGAATTAGTTAGGGGCTGTATGCTATATAATTTTGAAATTAAAATTTTTATTCCAATCTTGTCTCGAAAAACATGGTATTTTTTTTATATAGACCTGCTGTTCTTGACGCTAGTGTAGCCTTTTCCAGTCCCTAGGCTATATAGGTTAGTTTAAGACTTTGTTGTTTAGGGGTGTTTCCAAGACTGAATAAAATCCTCTGGCATTAGTGAGAAAAAATCTGTTTAGTACCCATCAGCCATTAAAGGGTTAAGTTGAAGTCTCTATTTAAATAGAAATTAATGGGCCATTTTTAATATGTAGGTACAGTATGTGCATATAGTATTATAGTATGACACTTTTATTTCAAATTACTTGACATTAGAATATCTTCTATTGGCTAAAACATAAGCCCTAGGGCAGTGGTTGGGTTAGCAACTGGTGGCCATGGGCCAGATCTCTAATTTCCTTTCTAGCCAATCTATAGATGTGGTTGTAGATGGCCACTGTTCTCCTAAATCTATTAACAGTGGTGTTCCGCAGGGTTTTGTCCTGTCACCCACTCTTTTCCTCTTATTTATTAATGATTTTTTTATTCTCACTTCCTGTCCTATTCACTCCTATGCCAATGATTCCACTCTTCACTTCTTCACCCACTTCCCAAAGTGTCTCTCACAGCAGTCACTTCATGATTCGTGTAGGATGGCTATGGGACACTTGACCTCTGATCTTTCTGCTATATCTGATTGGGGCAGAGAAAACCTTGTGGCTTTCACTGCCTCAGAAACATGGTTCCTCCATCTGTCTACCCATCACAGTCTTCCACATGATTATCCCTTTACCTTCAACAACACGCAACTCAATCCTTCCTCTTCTCTTAACATTCTTGGCATTTCTTTTCTCATGATCTTTCCTGAAAAGATTATATATACTCTCTTTCTAAAACAACTAGGCTAAAATTATCAAAGTATTTCCAAAGGAATAGTCCCATCAATGCTAAAAACTGGTTGTATAATACTCCTTTTTAAAGGGGGTGACCCTACATTAGTAACAAATTACAGGCTGGTGTGTTCATTATCCGTGTTCAGCAAAGTTTTTGAAAAAATTAAAAAAAGTAGAATGCAGGGATATTTAGAATCCTACAATTTATTATCTCCAAATCAATATGGCTTCTGTAATAATAAAACAATGGAAATGGCTATTTTAAATCTTATGGAAATTGCAAATATAGGTAGGTAGCTAAAGAGAACAAAGAAATAATGATATCAATATTTATGGACTTGAGTAAGGCATTTGATGTAATAGACCATAATATTCTACTTAATAAAATATATTGTTATGGCTTTAGAGGAGAAATCAGTGATTGTTTAAAAGTTATTTGTCCAGTAGATATCATTTTGTATCAGTAAACAAGTTTTGCTCAACTAAAGCGCTTGTCAAACATGGTGTGCCAGTGCCACAGGGCTCAGTTCTGGGTCCACTGTTATTTTTATTATATATATATATATATATATATATATACACATATATACACACATATATACACACATATATACAGGGTGTACATAAAGTCAGGATCTATTTTGTGAAGCACTTGGAAATTATATGGAATTCAGTCATAAAATGATAAAGGGACATTTATTAAATAATTAAGAGTAGGATTCGACGTGACGCCCATCAGTATCCCTGCACAGCTCAAATCATTCTGCAGCATTTCTAAACACATTCTGAAGCATTTGCGGGGTTATGTTATCTGCAGCAGTTTGTATCTGTGTACGTAAGTTTTCAAGACTCATAATCTTCGTCTGATAGACATGTGATTTGATAAAGCCCCATGCAAAGAAATCTAAAGGGGTTAAATCTGGTGATCTCGCTGGCCAAGGTCTGTTGCTTCTGCGTCCGATCCAGCGATTTGGAAAACGTCCATTTAGATAATCCTGACAATTTTGGCATAGTGACAAGGAGCACCATCATGTTGATAGACAATGGTACTAACAATCCTATCCCCAATCAGCTGAGGTTCAAGGAATTGCTGCAACATGTCCAGATAAATAAGCCCTGTAACTGTAGCTTCAGCAAAGAAAAAAGGACCATAAACCTTAGATTTTGTTAAACCCATCCAGACATTAACTTTAGGTGAGTCTTTCCCAATTTTGGACGAAATCATTCGGTCTTTCATCTGCCTAAATTCAACAGTTATGGCGATTTACTTTTCCACACGTATGGAAAGTGGCTTCATCACTAAAGAGAATGTTGTCCATTAAATTATCACTCCAGATTTGTTCTACGAGATCAGCACACACAGCACTTCATCGAGGGAAATCTTCCTCATGTAAATCATGTAAAACCTGCAAATGATAGCTTTTCTTCTGCAAATTAACTTTCAGAATTTTGTGCACAGATGACGTTGGGAGGCCGAGTCTGTGTGATGCAGCACGAATGGACATACGTGGCTCCTCAGTGATAATTCCGTGTACTGCATTCACGGTAAGATCTGACATACACGGTCGTCCTGATCTTGCTTCATCATTTACAGATCCCGTTTGTTTAAATTTGTTCACAAATTTTTGTATTGTCTTGTCTATTGGCCCCGGCTTATGAAATCTCCTTCTAAACTTCTCTCTGATGTCATTGTATTTCTTTCCCTCGATTCGCCAAATTACTATTGCCACACGCTCTTCTGTATTCATTTAAGGGCTTCTGAAAAGAAAAATAGAAAAAATAATTATTTCACAAAAATAGATCCTGACTTTATGTACACCCTATATATATATATATTATATATATATATATATATATATACCGGTATATATATCTATCTATCAGAGGCGACGGCGGGGGTCAGGCAGGTCAGGCTCAGCCTGACCTAACTTTAAAAGAAAAGTAAATTTAATTTCCTGGTCATGTAAAATTTAAATTTGTGTATTTCAAAGATCTATTTATTATGGTCACTTTATTAGAGCAATATAAATTTTAGAATGCCACATTTTTTCCTTCTCTCCATGCGCCGCTTCTTTGAGCAAAGTCAGACTTGTTTTATGACGCCTGAGCGACTGAGTGCATTAAGCCACAAAGCCAGGTCAGGCATCATTTCCGATGCCTTGCATCACACTTATGAAGAAATGAAACTTTTATGAAATTTAATGTACAGTGGAACCTCAATATACGAACGCATCTCTATTCGAACAAATCGGTATACGAACAACTTTTTCAAGAAAAAATTGTCCTTGTATACGAACCATTCCCTCATATCCGAACCGAAAGAAGCTGGTCAGTTTCTCTCCAGCCAGCGTTTGGTGCGCATCGCTTTTTTTTTTAGCTCCGTGAAACGTTTGTGAATCTTGTGAATCCACCATTATTCTTTGGTGTTATTTTTATATTATTATTAAAATTAAGTGACCATGGCCCCAAAGAAGTGTAGTGAAGGAAAAAAACCTAAAAGGAAAGCTGTGAGAACCACAATTGAATTAAAAAAAGAACTTACATAAGTGCTAGTGAATCCCCAGCATCTTCTAGTGCTACTGCAAAGAGATGGAAAAGAGACAGAACACCAGAAGGGGAGTTACCTGATGTTTTTATGGAAGGTGACTCCCCTTCCAAACAATAATCTCCCTCCTCCACCCCACCTTCCTCTCCAGCTTCCACTTAGGCCATCATCACTCCTCAGCAAAGGTAAAGTTCAGGTTAAATTTTCATTTATTTGTATAATATTGCATTATTTATTGTTGTTACAGGTTTCATGTATGATTTTATGCATGTAAGTCTTATTTTACAGGTTTAATTAACCAATATTTTGACTTAAAAATGTTTCGTAAGGGGTAACTTTTGGGGGTCTGGAACGGATTAATCCAATTTACATTATTTCTTATGGGAAAAATTGATTCAATATACGAACAATTCGATATCAGAACAACCCTCAGGAATGGATTAAGTTTGTATATTGAAGTTCCACTGTAATTTAAAATCAACATTAGTATAGCATCTGTTAAAACAATCAGATAAGTATATAATTTTGTCAATCTATTTCTTCAAAGAAGAGAAAAGCGAGTTTTTCAGTTTACAAGTCAGGCATATTTCTAAGTGCCTAACATTACGCTGAATGCCAAATCTCATCCTCAGAAAGCTGTTTGAGTGAAAATAGAGATATGTGGCAACTATGAATTGCACACAGCTTTCCTCATTGTCAGTTACCTCAGGGACCGTGTCGTATTTGTTTCAATGCATTTGAATTTTTTTTTTTTTTACTCGACCTTAGATACCCATTTACATTGAAGTACATTTATAAAGATCCTGATTTTACTACCTGCAAAAATGTCAAACTGCTAAAATTATGCATTGACTTAGATTTAGAAAAAGCTTTTAGCGAATCTGCAAAACTGTTTAGATTGATTTTAACTATACCAGTGAGCAGTGCATCCACAGAGAGAAGTTTTTCAATATTAAATCGAATTAAGACGTATCTAAGGAACAGAACTGGTCAGGAAAGACTAGTATGTTTAGCAAGAATTGCAATAGAGAAAGAAATTGTGGTTTCCCTGGAGAGGCAAAAGATTCTACATGACAAGGTCATCGAAGAATTTGCATTGAAACCGAGGAGATTGGAGTTTATGTATAAATGACTCATGGTAGATTAAATATGATGGACATTCTCTAAGGACATAATAAAATACAAGTAAGTTATTATAATTATTAAACAATTTATTGATTTAGTAGGCTTTAAGTAATTTTTGAAAACAAAAGCAAAATTATTTAAAAAACAAAATTTACATATTCATTAATATGAATTCTATCGGTCATATCAAGCCCATAATGCTTGTGCCTGACCTATGTGAAAAGTCTGGCATCACCCCTGATATATATATATATATATATATATATATATATATATATATATATATATACACACAGTGTGTCCGTAAAGTCATGGTGGGATTTTAAATACTGTAGTTATATTATTGCAACGAAACATGATAATGAGATGAAACAATGCCAAATTTAAGAACAACTCTCAAAGTTGTATCTTGTAGTTAGTCTAGGCTAAGCTTAACCTTTATCTCGTAGTTAGTCTAGGCTGTCCACATGCCTATGTTGAACATGAGCGTAATAGCCTGAAAGTTAATGTGTTGTGTGCTCTAGCACGAGATCGAGTGATTGGCCCATTTTTCTTCGCGGAACCCACTGTGATGTCACACAACTACCTCGCTATGTTGGAACATTTTGCAGTACCCCAATTTATTGACAATAATGTCATCTTTCAGCAAGATGGTGCTCCTCCGCACTATGCCAATGTTGTTCGAGAATTCCTTAATGAAAAATTTCCACAGAGATGGATAGGAAGAGGAGGATGGAAGCCATGGCCTCCGTACACTCTCCGGACCTGACACCTTTGGACTTTTATTTGTGGGGTTACGTCAAGCAAAGTGTGTACAGTGTACCCATTAGGGATATTCATCACTTGCACAAGCGAATCACGGAACCTATCGCATCCGTCACTCCTGATGTTCTTGGGCGTGTGTGGCTGGAATTGAATCACCGCCTAGATGTCTGCAGGGCTACCAGAGGAGCCCATATCGAACTATGTTAAATAAAGTTATTCTTTTAGAGTTGTTCTTCAATTTGCCTTTTTTTATCTCATTATCATGTTTCGTTGCAATAATATAGCTATTTAAAATCCCACCATGACTTTACGGACACACTGTATATATGAGGGGTCGTGCGTCTTAATATACCTAAGCACCACCACAGGCAAAAACGTGTTTTTGATGGATATGACTATTTTCACCCTCCTCTATCGCGTGGTTTGGGTTATAATGACCTTATGACACTAGAAGTATGGTTGAAAACCTTATGAAGCAAACTACTTTTTTCACCTCTATCGCCAGCCAAAAGTTCACCGAAAGTTCGGCATAATAGGGAAAAAAAAAAATATATATATGAAAAATTATTTCACGAAAGTGACACGTGAAAAGTATTTATGATGAATAAAACCACGAAGGAAAAAAGCGCTTGAGCACCCCTTTGTGTTTCTTTTTTCCTTCGTGGTTTTATTCATCATATATATATATATATATATATATATATATATATATATATATATAAATATATATATATATATATATTAGGGTGCATCAAAATCACCAATGACATAGTTTCACTTTGTCCCTAAGTTAGAAATGTTCCAATGGTTAAGAAAACCTACTATGTGAATTATTTTTGGATTTGAATGCCATTTATGGGGTCCACACAGACTTCCTATATGCACACCAACCCCACAGTCATTCTGTGATTTGAGATCCAAATAGTAGAAGTTTAAAAATTTTGTTCACTACAAAAATCAGCCTAAGAACATGTAAGTGATATTTCTAAAGGTCATATATACTTCTAAAAAGTGATAGAAACTTCTATAAAGTGATAGAAACCTCTAGAAAGTGCTAGGAAGTGGTGGAAAGTTATAGAATATTCTAAAAGGAACTGCAATATATAATCTGATATGCAAGTATTTATGATAAATATGATTTTTGTGTGTTTATGTTAAATGTTTATGTTAATGAATTTTGTGTTCTCTCTTTACAGAATTTTTTTGTGTTCTCTTTATACCTGTCGTGCATTATGGCCAGTTCAGATAGCACAAATGATAAATATGCTGTTAAAACTCGTCAAACTGCTGCCATTTATGGTCTTGGTGCTGGAATCAGCGATGCAGATGCAGAGATAACAGGATCTAGGCTGCCAACATGTGAGCAAGTGTTGCGATGCTACATGTTTCATCAGCAAGAAGGTCTACCGTTTAACCGTACAAAATGGAACAATGCTAAATTTGTCTTGCAAAAAATTATTCCATTTTATCAGAAAGGCAACATTGCCATGATTACTGAGAGGAAAGCTGTTGAAAAAATTATAGCACTATCTGCAAAAAATGCAAAACTTAGGGAACTTCCAGTGGATCGGTGTTCTTCGCTTGGTGCAGTTGCGAAGCTTAAGGGGATCGAAAAGGAGTTACAAGAAACATTTCAGTTGTGGCCAAGGAATGCTGAGCAACTCATAAAAGATCCTGAAGATCTGGAGTTCTTGCGGTCAATGAAATCAGACAGAGTCGCATCATTTGGAAGCCATGACAAGAAGCTCGCATCAAAAGTCCAAAGAAAGCAGGAAAAGGAAATGATGCAAGCAGAACGACAGCTTAAAGCTCATAAAGAAGCCCAAGCATCTACAAGCAAAGTTCAGATTGAGAACAGTGAGGAAAGCAACAGTGATGTTGAGGATGAAGAGGGTGATATAGAGGATTACAAACCAAAAACACGAAAATCTCGCCAAGCAACTCGCTCAGGAACAACTGCTTTTATAAGTCATGACATACTCAAATACCATAGGATGGTTTCCCTGTCTACAAGCATGAAGATCACACCGGCCAACATGCAGCATTTACCAAAGCCATCATTGAGGAATCAGGAGGTGACACAAAAAAAGTTTCACATATATTCTACTGCCGACAGAGCAAGACGTAAGGTTGGTGAAGAGCTTGCATCATTGGTCAGAGAGTCCTGGGTTCCACCACAGTTCCTGTCTCTTCACTGGGATTTTAAACTGATGTCAACTCTGTCATACCAAACTAAAGCTGAAGAGAGGCTCACCATAGCAGTTGGCAATTCGTATGACATCAAACTTCTTGGTGTGCCTTCCTACAAGCCAAATACAGATCAGCCAGCTGGTCAAATCATTGCTAATCTCACTATGGAGCTTCTCCGATCATGGAATTGTGTTGACTCGGTAGTGAACATGACTTTTGACACAACAGCTAGTAACACTGGTCATGTGAGTGCTGTGCTGCATGTGTTAGTCTGCAACAGGACATAGGTCGAGCTTTACTGTGGTCAGCTTGTCGGCATCACATTGGCGAGGTAATCCTTACACAAGTCTTCAATGATCTGAAAATAGAACCACCATTGTCAGTAGAAGTTACCATATTCTGTCGGTTCCAAAAGCATTTTGACACAGTTCCGCACAACAATAATCAGTCACTTAATTTTTTGGATGGTACCTCTTATTCAGATGGCATACAAACCATAATCCATGACTATAGGGCCAGAGCAATTTCATGCGCGCAGTCTGTTGTGAAGCATCAACGTGATGACTACAAAGAATTTTCTGATCTTTGTTTGCTCTACTTGGATGGGACAAGTAGAGAGTTTTCATTTCGACGTCCTGGTGCTGTACACAAGGCTAGGTGGATGGCCAAGCTTCTCTACTCCATTAAGATGGTGCTGCTGGAGGAGCAGATCAGTTCTCTTCCCTCTGGAACCATTACCACAGAAGCACAATGACCCAAACTGCGTGTTTGTGAACTTTGTTTGCTTGCTGTACAGCTGGTGGTGGATCACCTGTTCAAGCGCGGTACCTGACTGACCTCTTGCGCTCTTTAATGATGCAGTCCCTGAAGCTGAACGCTGCTATCTGGCTGAGAGATTTATAGCAGTAAAGCCAGCACAAGATCAGGCATCTTTACCACAACATCGATTTGGCACAGGATTTGGGGAACCCAAATTTCCAAACTCCATTTCCAGCACAACAAAGCTTGGTGACTTAATCAACGAAGATTCATGGTACATTTTCTCTGTTCTGGAACTTGACAGTTCTTTCCTGACTCATAATATCGAAAATTGGCCAGAATTAGCTTCCTTTCAAATGTCCAGAGAACACATCTCGGCAGTTAACGTCATAAATGATTGTGCTGAGTGTGGGGTGAAGCTAAGTTCTGATTTTCTCATGGCTGCCAGATCACAACAACATTACCAAAATGTCCTACAAGTTGTTGAATCCGACAGAAAGAAGCTTCCTAATCTTCGAAAGAGGAAAACTAGAGCCTAAACTAATTGTTCATGTTCATTTACAGTTCTTGAACATTTTTTATTAACGTAGTGTTCTTTTGACTTTAACTTGCTTGTATCACCAATAATGTAATGTATAAACCAGAATGTAATGTAGAAATCAATGTAATGTATCCCTGTTTTGATTATTTAACACATTTTTATTGGTTCATACTTTTGCAAACACGGAAATGGGGATATAAAATGTTTAATTTTTGGTCAATTTAACTCCAATACTAAATATTGCATCAATGATGTGGACCCCCTAGATGACCACATAAATCTTTGAAATTTGGCCATATGTGCTATTTCAGGCATTGGAACAGAGTAATCATAGGGACAGATTGAAATAAAACATTTTGAAAAATCATGGGAAATTTGATGCACCCTAATATATATATATATATATATATATAAATATATATATATATATTATATATATATATATATAAATATATATATATGAAAATTATTTCACGAAAGTAACACGTGAAAAATATTTATGATGAAAAAAACCACGAAGGAAAGGAAACACAAAACGGTGCTCAAGCGTTCATCATATATATATATATATATACACACACACAGTGGACCCCTGACTTGAGTACGCATCGATTTGAGTACGCTCGTCCATAGGCTCCTATTGACTTGACTTGAGTAGAAAACTCGATTTGAGTACGCCAGCCGGCGATGCCGAACGCGTTTCAGTTTGTCTAGAGCGTTCATTGCGGGAACATTCGGGGTCTAATGTTTTGAATAGTACAGGTGTTCTTAGGGATTTCTGTTAGAATTTCGTACATTTTGTTTTCTGACTTTGTACTTAGTGTTTATTTATGTTAGTTTCTGTTGATTACAGCATAAAATAGTGAAAATATAGCATAAATTTGGTGATTCGTACATGCAGTGACTTTGATACTGTATTTTATATTGTGGCATAGTGACATAGTGTAGCTACTGTTATAGTGATGGCTTCTAAACATACATCTACATCAAAAGACTCACAAAAGAAGAAACGCCTTTTTACAATAGAGATGAAATTGGAGATTATTAGAAAAAGTGAAGAGGGCAAAAGTCTCAAAGACTTAGCTGAGGAATATGACATTCCTAAGACCAGTATTTCGAGCATTTTGCGTCGTAAAGATTCTGTGAAGGGTACGAGGGCTGTTAAGGGCTCTACCAGGCTTTATAAGGGCAGGGAGGCTATTATAGAAATGGAAAGGCTACTGCTTATTTGGATTCAGGAGAAGGAGAGGAAAGGGGAATCAACTACTCAATCATTCATTTGCGACAAGGCCACCAACATTTTTAATGAGATTAAAGGGACAGTGGATACATCTAGGCCAATTTCTATAGAAAAAGTAGGGGTGGGGTGAAATTTTTGGGTTTTGGAATGAATGAATTAATTCCCATAGGTTATTAAGTTCGATTTGAGTACATTTCGAATTGAGTACGCCATGCTGGAATGGATTACGTACTCAAATCGGGGGTCCACTGTATATAAAATATGAAAATCTATTCCAAAAACTCATCAACATCTTCATTAGCATACTTAGAACTCTAATTTAGCCAAAAATGAACATTCTAGCTCAATTAATAACAGAGATACTATTGCGAGAATATTGCTGAACTTTGGAGTGATTTCTGGCTAATTTTAATTTTGGCGCTTAGGTACCTTAAGATGCAGAACCCCTCATATATACAGGAATACCCTGCATAGTACGGATTCAATCAGTGTGGAATTCACTATAGTACGGATTACAATTTAACACCAAACCCCAGTTCAGTACTGGTCCTGATTCACTCCAGTACAGTTTTTCAGTTTTGTAAACAAATATTTTTTTTCCAAGCACGCACGCTAAATGTAAATATCATGAACTTACTGTACCTCAGCCATGAGCATCGCCTTCATGATGCACACTGATTTAGTTTCACCTAGACTGCGGTACTGTACACATGTGTTATTCTGTGCTATCCCACTATCCAATTTTTAGTCCATATAAATACAGACTGTACAGTATAAGAGGAAGAGAGCTGGGGTTAGAAGATTTAGATTTCGCAAATGTTAGAGAGTTGCTTGAATCGCATTCAGAAAAGCTTAGCAATAACGACCTCATCAATTTAGAAGAACAGTGTGTGCTCAAAGAAGAAGAAGAGGACAAAAGCGAAGAAAATGAAGATCAGAAATCATCAAAGGAGTTCTCCATAGATGAATTTGAAAAAATGTTTTGGGTGTGTGAAGATCTTAAAGAAAAAATTATGGATGGAGATCCTTACATCGAGTGCAGCATGAAAGTATGAAGGGACTTAGAAAATGCAATTCGCTGTTACAGAGAATTGTATTACTTACTTTTGTTGAGTTTGAACGACGGTCCAGGATCGACCTGCGGTCGACCCCTGTATGTTGATAAGAAGAAAAATAAAAGTGCTCAAACATCACTGTTGAAGTATTTTTCAAAACATTTTTGCAATGTACTTTATTACGTACATATTTAAATGAAATTTAAAAAAACTAAAGTATTAATTATTAACCTTTGCAGTTGTTTCACAATTAAAACTAGCTTAAATTAATGCAAAAGTCTGACTTTTATAATGTTATTGATGTCTGAGAACGAATTACTTTATTGTGTATTGATTGCATTGCCCGTTTAGTATGGATTCACATAGTACGGTACTTTCCGTGCACGTATTAACTGTACTATGCGGTGTATTCCTATATATATATATATATGACTTTCCACATTCATCTGATATACTGAACTTCATAATGTTTACAGATGATACAACTGTCTCTTTCTTGCAAAGATGTTAATTCAGCTAAGAATATATTTAATTCAGAATTCATCAGTGTAATGAAATGGTTGACCACCAATAAACTCCTCCTAAATACCAGTAAAACAAAATTCATGATTTTTACTAATAAAAGAAATGTATATCTTGGTGAACTTAATGTTAATGAAATTGCTATAAAGGAGTGTACTGTAACAAAATTTCTTGGTGTAATGCTAGATAAGAATTTGCAGTGGTGATGATGTAAATTATATCGCGAAAAAGATTTCAAGGAGCATTGCTATAATGTTTAAACTTAGAAATGTTGTCCCTAAACAAGTTTTATTGACTCTTTATCATACTCTTGTTCTTCCTTGTATAACATACTGCACCCTTGTTTGGGGAAACTCTGCTAACAATGCATTAAATGGTATCTTTGTCATCCAAAATGGAGCAATAAGGTTATTATCTGATGCTGATTTCCTTGATCACTCTTGTGCATTATTTAAAGAGCTAAACCTACTAAAGTTCAATGATATAACCAAACTGGCACATTTTATTTTTATTTACAAGTGTAAGAACAAAATCATTAATTTGCAATGGGTAAATAGATATTTTGTAACTCATCAAGAAATCCACTTGTATCAGACCAGAAATAGATCAAAGCTTGTTATACCTCAATTTAGAGTGTCTTCATCTCAAAAACTACCTATTTTCATTGGATTGAAACTATGGAATGACTTGCATGCCGATATAAAAAATATTGTGAATGTAAATGTGTTTAAAACCAAGTTGAAATCCTGATTAATAAATAATGGCATACTAACAAAAATCTAGGATTAATGTCCATTACTATTGTTTACTAATTATTAATTTCTCTTGTGTAATCTAGTATTAAAAACACATTTCTTGGAATTCTTCACTTATCTCTTGTGTATAATATTGGTTTCTTTGTACCTATGGTATTGGTATAGTGCTTTCAATGGTGACCTTGCATTTGTCATGTCAATAGTGATAATTTAAGATTAATACATGTTTTAACTATTAATAATACTTATTTACTTATTTATTATTAATTAATAACAACTAGTTGTTTATTTTTAAAAAGAGCCCAGTAAAGCCTAAAGCTTAAGGGCCAAATTAAATAAAATAAATAGTCAAGCTTCACAATTCTTCATGTCATTGTAAATTGAAATGAATGTATTTATTTTATTATTAATAAAGGTTATTCAATTCAAACTTCTAAGAGGTTAGGTGTGCTGTACTGCCTCCAATAGTTTCTTTAGCCCCACTCAGTTGCTGTCTCTGTACAGGGGTCTTGTTCACTAGTGATGGGACTGATGACCAATTTTGGCCGATGTCAATGACTAAAAATTTAGCTGATGCCGATGATCTAGCTGATGAATAAAAAATTAAATAAAAATTAATGCAGTTTAAAAAAGGAATATAAAAATAACTTTTGAAATCCAATTTTATTATACAAATAAACAAAATTAAAGACCTTTTAAAGTATAAAAAATAAAAAGGAAACTTTTTAAAGATAAATAACTCAATACCCAGTAAACATGATAAATGGCCTGAGTGCTGCAAAATGTGTTGTGTTCTTTAAGCGCGGTGGAAACTCCAATAAAATGCTGATTATGGAGCATAGACTACTCAGTTAATTGTCAATTAATGTAAAATATATGTAAAAAATTTCCTCTAGATATACGAGCATTACACAAGCTACAAATAGCTTTTGATTCATCTTCTGGATCAATTGTAAAATATTTCCATACAGTCCTAGAAACTTGTGCTGGTTTTGCCATACTGCATATTACAGTTTTGCCATAGTGTATTACATTCAAAATCATTTAATACTTGACTTAAAAGTTATATACTGTATAATCATATAACAATTCTGACTTTGGCTATATATAAAGTAAATAGGCTATTTGCCTATTTCAAATAATTTCCCTGAAAAGTAAATATTAAAATTTATTTTAAAAACATTAAAATATAAAAACTACAAAACTATATATATATATATGAAAAATTATTTCACGAAAGTGACACGTGAAAAGTATTTATGATGAATAAAACCACGAAGGAAAAAAGAAACACAAACGGGTGCTCAAGCGCTTTCGTCTAATGTTCCTGAGGATGTCATTAGACGAAAGCGCTTGAGCACCCGTTTGTGTTTCTTTTTTCCTTCGTGGTTTTATTCATCATATATATATATATATATATATATATATAATATATATATATATAGAGTGGTTTTAGATCCTAGGCTAGCTTTAGCATGTTGTTAGCCCACTTATAAAATTAGAAATGGAGATGCAAATGCATGCAATGCATGATCATTGGAAAAATTTTGCCAATGCCAATGACCAAAAGTGGCTGATTTTCATCAACACTGATGCCAATGAATTATCCCATCACTATTGTTCACCCCTGTATAGAGTATATTTCTCATGTGTTGGGTGGCTCAATCCACACAGCCATACTTGACTGGGTAGAATCAAAGGCTTTTCATCTCATCAATTCCTTGCCTCTTACTGATTGTCTTCAATCTCTCACTCCTCGCCACAGTGTTGCCTCACTCTCTTCACTGTTGTTATTATAACGGACATTGCTCTTCTGAACTCTAACTGCATGCCTCCTCCTTTAAGCAGAGCACGCAGCACCAGACTTTCTACACTTTCTCATTCCTTTTCTGTCCAATATCTAACCCGAGGGTTAATTGGTATTTTCAATCTTTCATCTATTCAACCAGTCAACTCTGGAACAATCTTCCTCAATCCATTTTCCCTCCTGTCTATGACCTTTTATCTTTCAAACACAGTCTCTAGGCATCTCAAAAACCCCAGACCTTGATTTTTGCTCTTTTTCTATGAGGGTGGGGGAGTGGGGGTGCTTTTGTGGGCAGTTGCCCTTGGGGCCCCTCCTTCCTGCATAAAAAAAAAAAGTTGCAAAAATGTTTCTTTTTAGAAGAATGACTCTTCAGGATTAAAAAGTGGACAATTCTTTCAAAGTATAATTTTATTCAATTACATTGAGAAAAATCCTTTGATAATTTGATAGTATGTAGTGTGTATGTGGCAGGACAATGAAATGAGTTAAGTATTTCAGAAGAGCTCTTGTATCCTCACACCTTGTTCCAAAGTATATTTTCAACACCTGAAAAATGTGCCATATTTGGACTAGGTTTTTTATTAATGAAATTACATACTGTACCTCTTAATAAGTTCCATAAGTATCCTTTCATGAGAAAAATTGCGTAAGATGATAGTGCAAGATCCATAGGTTGCGCGTAATTCCCAATAGACTCGGCCCCTGCCACTGGACAGACCTACCTGAATCTAGTTGCCAACCATTGCCCAAGGATACAATCAATACAGTTGTGTATTGCGTATGATATTGTAGCCCATGTAATGGAGTAATTATGACTAGACTCACCCTCTCTTCTCTCGATCATAACCAGTTATAACTGAACTGATACTGATCATTATCTTATTTTTGGTCTTTTGGTTACTACATTAAATAATTTTTTACTTTCAGGTAAATGATTTGACAAGTCACATTGTATTGAACTGTGTTGATTTAAACATTGGAGATGTTTCAGTCACTAAAAATAAGCAAACATACAAGCCTTCAAAAATTACCTTAAATTCATCCAAAGAAACCCTTGATCTAGCTTTTGATGGTCCTCTGCAGCCAGGTGATGCCTTCTTGAAGATCAACTATGAAGGGACTCTTAATGATAAGCTGAAGGGATTTTATAGAAGCAAATACACTGTGTAAGTCAGTATAGAAATCATATTCAGCAAGTTATAAAAAACAGTAGAAAAGGAAGATGAATGATCAATATGTGGAGAACAAGAGTTAGTCTGAAAAGAAGTAGAATGACTGGTAATATGAAGGATAATGACAATGTTAGGGCAACATGAACAAATACACAAGAACTTTCAAGAATATTTTGCTGAGCTGGTACACGACGTAGATAACAGAAAGCAAATTTTAATGTACTTGGCTTTGGTGGTGTATGTAGAAGGTAGCTAGCTATATCAGGGAGTGGAAGATATTAAAGAAACTTGAATGAACACCACTAAATGTATATCCCAACCTTATCATGAAAGGTAACACAGTGGTGATTCCTATGTATTCTTGTAATTGTATCATTGTAATTGATATGAGTATCCTGTCCCCAAGTTTCAAACATTGTACCCACCCATGAAGAATGAGTATTAGGTTGTGCGTGTATGTATGTGTTATTTTCAGTTAATGTAGGATTATAACTATTCTTTTATTTAACTTCGTGTATTAAAGTATTGACTCTTATTGCATTGTAGGGGAACTGAAGTTCATTATGCAGCAGTGACTCAATTTGAAGCTACTGATGCCAGACGATGTTTTCCTTGCTGGGACGAACCTGCAATCAAGGCTACATTTGATGTGATACTGAATGTGCCTGGTGACAAAGTTGCCCTCTCAAATATGGTGATTAAAATTCATACAACACTGGTATTAGTGTAGGTCCCAAAAATATTTAAAGCACTTGTGAATTTAGCCTAATTTGGTTAAATAAAAGATCACTATACCATCTTATGATTTGGCCAACCCATTTCTTATGATGGTGTAGCTAGGGTTGGAGTAACAAATTTTGTATGTTACTGTTAGAGACTAAGGCCGGTTATTGAAAGATAATTATTATTACAAATTATAAAGTTAGCTTTATAATTTCACAAATAGCCTTCACCTCAAGACTTTCAGTTCATCAATTTCAATTGATCTCAGTTTGAGACAGGAGGAGGAATTTAAATACTGTGAAGTATTGAGAAAATCCCATATAGACACTATTTTTCAAAGAAGCTGAAATATTGTTAAAAACTTTTGTTCTTGCTCCTCCATTTTTATATCACACACTAGTTCCATGAATGTATGTTTCTTAAGATATTTTTGTTGAGAAAAATATATTAAAATTCTTTTTCATTGATTTAGAAATTTTAAGCTTTTTTCTAGTACTTCAACTAATATGGGTGTGAACTTCATTTTAGAATGAAATTTCGAGAGTGGCCCACCCAACTGACACTACTCTACAAACAGTGAAGTTTGCGAGGACTCCTCTCATGCCCACTTACTTATTGGCTGCTGTTGTTGGTGAATATGATTACGTTGAGGAAATTTTACCCGATGGAGTTGTAGTAAGCTTGGAAAATGCCAATTTTGTGCTTTTGCCGACCATCACAGGCAAAACTTTTAGATTTTACAACATATGACCCGTGTCTCGTATCTGTAAACTTTATAGTAGGAATATTTTGCCCTTCAGCTACAGTATATAGCAGTGATTAATTATGATCTTTGCTGTGTGTATCAATATACAGTCCTGTTCACTTAAATATTTTGCCATTTTTTAGTAACTCCTTCACGCCCAGTGACGCGACATTTACGTTATAAGAGCTGCTGCTGGTCGTTAAGGGGTTAAGAATGGCTCGCTTTCCACTTGTGAATATCAATTTGTAAAGAGTAAATGTTCTTCCTTACATTCTCCAGTTTTTGTGAGCCGACTGAAGCTCGAGACCAATTATGTTAGGTTTTACGTTTTCGTTGTTGTAAATTTTATTAAATACCTGAGTTACTATTCTAGTTTTTGAATTTTCGGAGAGATAATGCAGTGCATATTTGAGGCACTCCGGACCACAACCTGCCAAGTGCCAGTGGGGCCAGAATTGAGTTATTTATATCAACCACTATACTTCCCCACCCTTCCTCTATTCCGTGGGTGAGTCAGGGAGCAGATTGTGGACCTGTACCTATGGTTAAAATCAATCATATTTAGTTATTGGTTCAAAAGTTGTGGCATTTTGCAAAGTGACAAACTTTAACTGCATTTTTCTCGTTTTTAATTTTGGTGTGTGGCAGCTTGTGGTCCGGAGCGCCTCATATATATGATGCAAACCCACAAGGAAAAAGAAAAATGATTCCAAGACCTTTCATGTGTTTAGAAGTACATCTCATCAGGGAATGAAGGGAGAAGGCGAGATGACAAAAATATATACATATGTACAGCGGGACAGAAAAATAAAAAGATTAGCACATGGTTAACAAGAGTTAATTAGAGGCAAAAGGTATTTTAACAGGATATTGTCAATTTTATACATTCCCACACTGTCATTGAAATTATTTTTAAAATGGATAAATGCACATTCTAGAATATTCTTTTCAATTATATCTTTTTTAAACCAGCGCTCGTTAAAAGCATATAATTGAAAGGAATATTCTACGAGGACCACTCAATATATTTTGACCCACCTTTTTTTTTTCTTTCCAAGTTTCCTTGTAAGTTCCAGAAATTTTGTACACAGGTAGTTACATACCTTTTTTACAAGTCTTTATTTTTCCAAATAGTCTCCATCCTTTTCTACGGCTTTCCTTCACCTCGAAACAACGGCCTTTATTCCTTGCTAGTAAAAGTCTGCTGGGTTCCGCTCGAGCCACCTCTTAACCTCCTGAACAACCTCATCGTCACTCTGTAACTTTCTTCCACGAATAGCATCCTTCATTGGCCCAAACAAATGGAAGTCTGAAAGTGCCAGATCTGGGCTGTATGGAGGGTGGGGTAACACAGTCAAGCACATTTTTGTGATGGCCTCTCTTGTTTGGAAACTGTTGTGTGGTCTTGCGTTATCGTGCAAAAGAAGGACGTCTTCCAGTTTTCTCACCGGTTGAACTCGCTTTATACGTCTCTGGAGTGTCTGTAGGGTAGCAATTATGCCTCTTGAGTTGATTGTTTGTTTTCTTCATAATGTCCACCAGAATCATCCCTTTCATGTCCCAGAAGATGGTGGCCATAACCTTTCCTGCAGAGGGAGCCATTTTGAACTTTTTCTTGCGTGGGGAGTCTGCGTGATGCCATTCCATGGATTGGCCTTTTGTTTCAGGTTCAAAGTGGTGCATCCAAGTCTCATCCCGTCACAATTCGTGAAAGGAAGTCATCCCCTTCTGTCTCCTATCGAACCAATGACTCAGAAGCAATTTCTTTTCTTTGAGCTTTGTGATCTTCAGTCAGTTGCGAGGAACAAACCGTGAACACACTTTTGAGTATCTCAGTTGCTGAATTATCGTATTCACACTTCCTTCACTAATTCGTAGCTCGAGTGATAGCTCCTTGTATGTGACGCACCGATTTGATCGAATGACGCTGTTAGCACGTTGCACAGTGTGAGATGTCCCAGCCGATGCCGGGTGACCGCTGCGTGGCTCATCATCGAGACTGGCTCTCCCTCTCTCCGATGATCTCACACGTTTAGACCAGCGTCCAACTGTGCTTCGATCAACAGCAGCATCTCTGTAAACGTTTTGTCGACGTTTGTGAATATTTCCAACTGTTTCCTTCTCTACGGTTAAGAACTCGATAACAGCTCTCTGTTTACGACGCACATCACTGTCGGACGCCATTTTCGAAACTGCGTTATTAACCATCGGTTTTATACAAGGGTGTTTAAAAGCGGTTTTTATACAAGGAGGAGAGGTTCAAACTGGAAAAATCCGGTTATGTGAAGCGCAGAAAGTTCAAACTTAGGCCCAAAAGACATTTCAGCCCCATGGCCTATTATTTAGCTAAGAAAAAAGGGTGGGGCAAAATATATTGAGTGCCCCTAGTAGGATGTGCATTTATCCATTTTTAAAATAATTTCAATAACAGTGCGGGAATGTATAAAATTGACTTTTAAAAAAAGTAAGGGGACTAGAGCTCCCAAACTTCATAGATGCTTACCTTAGCATGTTGTTCGTCTTAATTGAGAAGTTGCTCGATGTGTCCCCCTTCCTGTTCAACGCAGGCCTCCAAACGTGGACGCCACTGATCAATACACATGTTTACATATGATTGAGACACCTTCTCCCAGCCGAGCAGAATTCTTTCGTGTAGTTCATCTATGTCCTTTATATTGGTACCAGGGATGTAAACTTTGGACTTTAGGGCTTCCCAAACACCATAATCTAGTGGTGAAAGATCATGGCTACTAGCCAGCCCACATACTGGGTTCGATAAAATCCGGTGTTTCATTCTCAAAAAATGTGGCAGTTTGGTGTGCTCTGTGAGCAGGGGCACCATCTTGTTAGAAAGTATATCTTTCACTCTATGTAACTGATATTCGACGAATTAGTGGTGAAAGATATACTTTCCAACAAGATGGAGCCCCTGCTCACAGAGCACGCCAAGCTGTCACATTCCTTGAGAGGTGTAGCTCTGAATACACGAAAGGCCTTGGAATCGTTTTTCTTTTTCCTTGTGAGTTTGTGTATATATATATATATATATATATATATATATAAATATATATATATATATATATAATATATATATATAATATATATATATATATATAATATATATATATATAATGGAGATTACTGGATTTCAAAATTGAAAACTATTTGTGTTTTGCATTGGAAAATGAATGAGTTGTAAAAGGAGTGTATAAGAGTGTTTGCGAAGGTAGAAGGAGGAGAGGAAGGCCGAGAAGAATGGATGTGGTGAATGATTGCGTAAGGAAGCATGGACTTGATCTGGGTGATACATGAGAAGTGGTTGCAAGTAGGTTTGAATGGAGGAGGTTTGTTAGAAGTATGCAAGTTCGAGACTGTCTCTTTTATTATTAATAAGACCTGAAACTGCCACAAGTGCGAAATTTTGCCATGTGGGGTCCACTGGCCCGCTAAGACACCCGTGTGAATGGGTGTGTATGCTTTAGTTCCTACCTTTTCAGCTCTTCATTACCTTCTGTATTTTACATCGGAATGATTCTGCTTTTTCACCTAAATTCGTTATAAAATGAGATTTTGAAAGATTGTATGCATGCAAACTTTTTCTCAGATTTTGGGACTTAGAATTTTTTTATTTTAGTGTGGTCGTCAAGGGTAAAGTATATGAATTTTAAAACACAGATATGTTATCTAAAAACTCGTTTCGCCTCCTCCATGGAGTGGGCACGATGCTTGGACACGGAATCGAAAACACAAATGATTTGCTGTGGGTTATGGGTTTTACTTAGGAATATTAATACACTGGATAAATATTCAAAACGAAAATGGTTAATTTTTTCTTTATTTAAATGCCATTTATGATTCCAATTCTCAAGAAGTTTTCCTTAAACGAATAACATTCTTCTTTTCTGACTCCTCTGTACACTTACACAGTTTGTTTCAATTTAATGTTAAAAATTCTTTAGCGGTTTAGTTTCTCCTCATAACTGCGTGTAATTCATTTTTACTTTTTGCATTTTGTCACAGAGCTAATGGAATACTTTCTTTTAGATTAGAGTCTACACGCCAGTTGGGAAGAAGGACCAGGGATTATTTGCCTTAGAAGTTGCTTCCAAAGTCTTGCCTTATTATAAAGAATATTTCGAAATTGATTATCCACTCCCAAAAATGGATTTAATTGCGATTTCCGACTTCAGTGTTGGTAGGACTTCTTTTTAATTTGACTAGTTTTAATTTGTCTAGTTTTCATTTTAGAATTATCATATTGTAGTTGGTCACTACTACACTTTCTGTACTGGTTTAAACTAGGCAATCCTTTTATGTGATCATTATGTTATTTGAATGACAACACTACCAGTGGTGATGGTTTTCATTGAATGATTTGTAAGAGCTGTTTTTAGTTGGTAATAAATCTGCTTTTTGAAAAGGACAGTACCATTAAACCTAGATCTTGTAGCTTCCTAAGTCTTATGGTTTAGTAGACTGGCGAGACATTAGGCCTCACTTGTTAGTGAATATTAAAATAATTATTTCTTAATGCATTTAATTTATTTGGATCCGCCATGTCATCATAAATGAATTCTTGAAGGTGCCATGGAGAACTGGGGATTAATAACGTACAGAGAATCTTCTCTTCTTGTTGACTCTCACAACACCAGTGCAAGTCATAAACAAAACATTGCATTAATAGTTGGACATGAAATTGCTCATCAGTGGTTTGGAAATCTTGTTACGATGGTGAGAAAAGGACCCTTATTTTCCATTGTAACGCTGAAATGTAGCTTGATTACTGTTTAGTGTACACCATTTTTATAGTCCCTTGAACCCTTTTCATCAAGTAAATTAATGGCCATAACTGTATATGATGTTATTTTTTTCGTATTTTATTAACTGAGAATTGCTTTTTATAACTGCAATTTATCTTTTGCGTGAAATCAGGAATGGTGGACGCATCTTTGGTTGAACGAAGGTTACGCTACTTTCGGGGAATTTTTATGCATCAATCATTTGTTTCCCGAGTACTATATTTGGACTCAGTTTGTGACCAATACTTACACGTGCGCGCTAGAGTTGGATGCACTCAGGAACTCTCATCCAATTGAAGTGCCAGTTGGGCATCCATCTGAAGTGGATGAAATCTTTGACAACATTTCCTACTGCAAAGGAGCATCCGTCATACGGATGATTCACAATTATATTGGAGATGAAGTGAGTTAATTTAGGACTTCGTGATTGTATTAATCTTGGGTCTGAGATATATATTTTTCATTAAGTTTCTTCCGATGTTAAAAGTTATCGAGTGAAGCCGTTTTATAGATGTTGCCTGACTGTTATTCTTTGATCAAAGGACTTTCGGAAGGGCATGAACATTTACCTCAACCGACACCGATTTGGAAACACTTCAACCAAGGACCTTTGGGTCGCACTGAGTGAGGTTTCTGGAAAACCAGTCGCAGATATTATGTCCAATTGGACAGAGAAAACTGGTTTCCCAATGATTTCTGTCACGTCACAACAAGATGGGAACAACCGAATTCTCACTCTGACTCAACAGAGGTTCTTGGCTGATGGCTCTGTTGGTAGGTGTTATTTTTTTTAATTTAATTTACCTCACCTAATATATAGTGGAAGTACTCCCCAAGTCGTATCTTAAAAGGCATCAGTGCTTATAATTGGACTTGTTGCTGATTGTAGTTCGGCCTTACGCTTGCTGTTTGGGAAAATAAAAATCTCATGTCGCATCATGAGCAATGTTCCCTCTAATTTTTTTTAGTCCGTGTGCGCAAGAGATTTTCGTTGTGCATACATTTAGATTCATGGTGAAAAATTGTGCAAACTTTTCTGAGCGCTATTATCTTCAAAATTAAATATATATAAATATTAAATAAATATTATTTCCATAAGGTGATAGCGTGATCATTACGGTACTATTAAATGAATATTAAAAAACTGTTTACAATATTATATATTCTTAAAAAAGAAAACATTTTATCCATTCTAAAAATATGAATAAAATAAAATTCAACAAAATAAAGAAATAAAATAAAAATAACATTAATTGAAAATGACTATTTTAGTTATTTCTCAAAACAGTTTTTAGCATTTAGCAATTTAAAATAGACTATCAAGATTAATACATGATTTTATCCATTCATGTAGTAATGCCTAGTTAAGAATATTAATTTTTGTTTAAGATTATAATGTTTAATATAAATTGTTTACTAATAATTGTGAAATTACGATAAAGTATGTTTGTTAGATTGTAATTGTTTAAAATTGGAAGAGTTGGCAATCCTGAACAGAGGCCCAGAGAGCGGGACTATCCCCAAAAAGAGTCAGTCATTCAGCAGCGCGATAAGCGTGAAGTTGGGGTCATGTAAGATTAAATTAAAATTATTCTTTGTGCCCCTCTCCGACGTAAAATAAAACCCCCCTCTCGCGTCCCCCCCAAATTAATTAAAGCATTTTCGGAATTAAATAGTATTAACAAGCGTTAAACAGAATGTTAATGGACCCCCTTCCACCTTTGTGTTGTAACGGTTTTCGAAACGACCACGCTGCCATATTCATAAAGCATTTATAGCGAAGATGAGTGCAAGCGTGGAAAGAGAATGATCAAAGAGTAGAAAGTAAAGTAAATAAGTAATTAAAAGAATGATTAAAAAGGTAATTTACGACATTCACAAAATAGGAATAAAATAATAAAATTCAATAAAATATAATCAAAATAACATTAAATGAAAGTGCCTTTCATTTAAGTATGATTATGATTTCTCCCTACGATCTTTAGCATTTGCCCATTCCAAATAAACTCTATGAAAATTAATACATCCGTCCTCATTCGGGTAACTTTTAATTCGCATGAGCATGTCCAAATGATTTTCTTTCAAGCCGTTTCTTAATTTGTTCTTCATAGAATTCATTAAACTGAAATTTTGGAAATTACTTCATTTACTGTCGTGACTCATGATACGCTTGAGCCTGTGCGCATTTTATTTTGCTGTGTGCGCGCGCACACGCGCACACCTTAGAGGGAACATTGAATTCATGAGCAATGTTCCCTCTAATTTTTTTTAGTCCGTGTGCGCAAGAAATTTTCGTTGTGCAAACATTTAGATTCATGGTGAAAAATTGTGCAAACTTTTCCGAGCGCTATTATCTTCAAAATGAAATATATGTAAATATTAAATACTTAATAAATATTATTTCCATAAGGTGATAGCTCGATCATTACGGTACTATTAAATGTATATTAAAAAACTTTTTACAATATTATATATTCTTAAAAAAGAAAACATTTTATCCATTCTAAAAATATGAATAAAATAAAAAATAGTAAAATAAAATTCAACAAAATAAAGAAATAAAATAAAAATAACATTAATTGAAAATGACTATTTTAGTTATCATTTCTCAAAACAATTTTTAGCATTTACCAATTTAAAATAGACTATCAAGATTAATACATAATTTTATCCATTCACAAAATAGGAATAAAATAAAAAATAATAAAATTCAATAAAATAAAATATAATCAAAATAACATTAAATGAAAGTGCCTTTCAATCAAGTATGATTATGATTTCTCCCTACGATCTTTAGCATTTGCCCATTCCAAATAAACTCTCTGAAGATTAATACATCCGTCATCATTCAGGTAACTTTTAATTCGCATGAGCGTGTCCAAATGATTTTTTCAAGCGGTTTCTTAATTTGTTTCTTTATAGAATTCATTAAACTGAAATTTTTTAAATTACTTCATTTACTGTCGTGACTCATGATACGCTTGAGCTTGTGCGCATTTTATTTTGCTGTGTGCGCGGGTTTCACAACGCGTGTGCGCGCGCACACGCGCACACCTTAGAGGGAACATTGATCATGAGAGGTAAAATCTGTCTTGATTAGCGTCGACCAGCCTTACCATCTATCTCCTTTTCTCCTTAATTTTATATGTAAATGTCAGTTTGTATTAGATAATTAACACTTGCGTGTAATTTATTATGTAGTAAAATAAGTCGTTTTGTCTTTAATATTGGTTATTTTTTTCTTTTTATCAGACGCGAATCAGCCTGAGTGGATCGTTCCACTGAGTTTTTTGACGTCGAAAAACGGCCCCAAATCGGTCAGAGATCGTGTTTTGGACTCCAAGACTTCTCGAGTAGTTTTGGAAGGCGTTTCTAGTGATGACTGGGTGAAGATTAATATTAGTTCAGTTGGCTATTATAGGTGAGGAATAAGTTTCATATACATACATGTGGCGTAAAAGTCAGGAGTCAAAGGAGCCAGAGAGAATGGATCTTTTCCGTTTTATGGCCACCAAGCACACCACTGCTATTACTCAGCGAACCTTTCGGGACTTCAAAAGGAAATCATTCAAATTTGTTCGTCCCAGTAGTATTCGACCATGCCCCAATATATTTTCTTGCCTGTATAAAGCAAATAGCAGCACTTTCAGAGTATGGTAATATGTTTTATAAATGCGAGAGAATATAGTGGAGCATGGTTGAACACTGCTTAGACTTCATCAAATTCTGGATGACTCGTTGAGACAAAGCAGTGAATACCTTCAACAGTTTTTCCCATTAAGAATTGCTTTTATAAATTATCCCTGCGAACTGCGGTTACTGCACTAAAAATATGTATCTATTGTGTATGGGATGAGGTTGACAGTTAAACACGTGAAATAAATAAATGATGCACACCCACAAGGAAAAATGAAAAGCGACTCCAAGGCCTTTTATATGATATATATGTATATATATTTTTTAACTGCAAACAACACACAGTATAAGTAATGTAAAGAATGACGCTTGTGTAGAAGAGCGTTCCACACAAGATGAGGAGGGAGAACGAACAAATGAAAAATGAGTACCTCATTTTCATTTTTCGTTCTCCCTCCTCATCTCGTACGGAACGCTCTTCTACACAAGCATCGTTCTTTACATTAATTATACTGTGTGTTGTTTGCAGTTAAAATGTATATATGTACGGCATGCGAAGGTGCCCCCTCAGGGCATTAGTTTCTGCTCGTATGTAGGAGAATTACGACTTCTGATTGATCGAGGTCCTTGGTGTAGTGGATAGCATATCTGACCGGCAATCGGATGATCCCGGGTTCGATTCCCGGGAGGTACCTCATTTTTCATTTGTTCGTTCTCCCTCCTCATCTTGTGCGGAAACGCTCATATATATATATATATATATATATATATAATATATATATATATATAATATATATATATTATATATATATAATATATAATATATATATATATAATACAGGGCGTCCCAAAAAATGTATACACACTTTAACAGCTGATAGCTCAATTGATGTTTCTTTCTTTCCAAGTTAAACCCATTAGAATTAATAATGGCAGTCAGACTAAGCTTTGAACAAAGGAAATTCATTCTAAAATGCTACTGGAAGTGTGAAAACGCAGTTGAAGTGCAAAGACAGTTTAGGAGGGAGTTTCAAACAGATCCACCAACGCGACTTACCATCACTCGAATTAGAGATAAGTTTGAAGCCGATGGAACTGTTCAGAATGTCCACAAAGCGTTCCGGAAGACCACGGACATCGACAAGCCCCACAAAGCAAGAAAGAGTACTGGAAACGTATCACCAAAGTCCAAGAAAATATGTGCGGCAAGCGAGTCGTGAGGTAGGAATTTCAGAATCGTCTGTCCAACGCATTTTGAAGCGCTGTCAATGGAAAAGTTACATTCCAAGATTAGTCCATGCTATTAATGAAGATGATCCGGACCGAAGAGTGGAGTATTGCGAGTGGTACTTGGCACGATGTGGATGTGGATTGGACGAAGGGGTTTCGTAGAATACCCTCCGCGTTCACCAGACCTCACACCACTAGACTTTTTTTTATGGGGATACTTAAAAGACAAAGTCTACGCTATAAAACCTGCAACAGTCGCTGAATTGAGAGCAGCCATTGAACGAGAATGCACACAAATACCAAACGAAATGTTTCGTGATGTTTGCGATTCCATTGCTTCGCGTTATCAGCAGTGCCTGGACCAGAACGGACGTCAATTTGAAAACAGGCGTTGACAAAACAATTAAATAATGTCTGTAGATTCTATTACATTTTGAAAATGAAATGTATTTTAATAAACACTGCCTTTATAAGTATTTAAAGTGTGTATACATTTTTTTGGGACGCCCTGTAATATATATAATATATATATATATATATATATATATATATATGGTTAAACGACATTGGGTCTGGGTAGTAGTTAGATGGGAGACCGTCCTCTGCGCCCAGATTATGTAGCGCCCCGTGGTTCGGATCCCACGTAAAGCTGTAGGTCCCCTCCGTCATATGACCTTAGATGTTGCGAAGGAGGTTAAACAATCCCAATTAAAAAAAAATATATATATACAGTATATATATATATATATGCGCCTCGGTGGTGTAGTGGTTAGCGTCGCTGACTACGAATCCATCGGCCCCAGGTTCGAGACCCGACGACAGCCAGCGCGCAGCAAAACCCAGCTGTTCATCCTTCCACACAATAGAGAAAGTGGTTGGTAGATAAATGGGTACCCTAGGTGGCCTAGTGGTTAAGACGCTGGGCTGCTGATGGGGCGAGGTTCGGATTCCACGTTAAACTGTACGTCTAAGGTGGAGTGAAAAGCTTGACCTTCGTCAGAATGAACAATTCGGGCGGGAGCTAGCCAAAGGTATACACAGGTATATATATACTGGGGTGTATATATATATATATATATATATATATATATATATATATATATATATATATATTATATATACGGGTGAGTTAAAAGTCCGGAAACATAGGACTAATATTATCCTGTGATACAATCCAGCCCGATGTCCTGGAAAGAGTCCAGGTCGAGTGGGGAAACAGAGTCTAGAAATGTCTGGAAGTGAAAGGAGAACATATAGAGCACATCCTATAACATTACTTGTGACGCATGTCTTTTTGCAATAAAAGTTTCCAATCCTTCCTATGTTTCCGGACTTTTGACTCACCCTGTATATTATGAGGGGTCCCGCGTCTTACGGTACCTAAGCGCCAAAATTAAAATTCGCCAGAAATCGCCTCCAAAGTTCAGCAATATTCTCGCAATAGTATCTCTGTTATTAAATTAGCTAGAACGTTCATTTTTGGCTAAATTAGAGTGCTAAGTATGCTAATGAAGATGATGATGAGTTTTTTAAAGAGATTTTCATATTTTATATACATTTTTTTAAATTTTTTTATTTTCTTATTATGCCGAACTTTGGGTGAACTTTTGGCTGGCGATAGAGGTGAAAAAAGTATCAGGTCATCCCATAAGTAATGTCGTTTTTTACGATAGATTAAGTTTAAACTAGTCCTACTCCGTTTAAGCATAAATTTTCCGAAGGTTATATCTAAGAGGAGATCTATCGTGTTTCGCTACATACTTTACAGACCTTGACCAGTAAAGACGTGTGTTTTGCTTTATGTGAACCCCTCATAAACATGGCGGTATCAGAAGAGCATATCAGGCATATAATGCTTTACGAGTTCAAAAAGGGAATAGTGCTACTGAAGCAACGCGAAACATTCAGGACGTTTAATGGCAACGATATTCTGCATGTGAGGAAATGTCAAAGATGGTTTCAAAAGTTTAGGAATGGTGACTGCTGTTTGACAGATGCAGCATGCTCTGGACGCCCTGCTGAGTTTGATGATGACATGCTGTTAGCCGCACTTGAAGAAGACTGTTCAACAACTGTCGAAGAATTGGCCCAGAACTCAATTCATCCCCGTCCACCATCAATCGACATTTGCAACAACTCGGGAAAGTGCCTAAGTTAGGAAATGGGTTGCCACATGAATTGTCGGTCGACAATCTGAGGGTGCAGGTAAACATTAGCACAGTTCTTCATTCCCGTGAACTCCAAGATCCGATTTGGCACCGTTTAGTGACTGGTGATGAAAAGTGGATACTGTACCAGAATGTTAAGCGCCGTCGACAGTGGGTTTGTGCCGGAGAACCAGCGACACCACAGCCAAAACCAAATCTTCACCCTCGGAAGGTGTTGCTTAGTGTTTGGTGGGATAAAGGTGGTGTAATACACTTTGAAACCTTACCACACATCCAAACAATCACCGCTCAAGTCTACTGTCAACAACTGGATCGATTGAACACTGCACTAAAAGAAAAGGGACCTTCTTTGGTTAATCAGAAAGGAATCGTGTTCCACCACGACATCGCATGTCCTCATACCGCTCGGATCACTTCTGCAAAAATTGAGGAGCTTGGGTGGGAAAAACTTCCACATCCTCCATATTCTCCAGACCTTGCGCCTTCAGATTATCATCTCTTCAAGAGTCTGCAAAACTATCTTGACGAGAAACAGTATACTTCTTTAGATGACCTGCACACAATCTTTGTACGTTTTTTGCCTCAAAACCGCCTGAATTTTATAAACATGACATTGAAAAGCTTGTAGGACGTTGGCAGAGTGTCATTGATTTCGATGGAAAATATATACTAGATTAAAAAGTTTCAGTTGAGTTTTTTTTTGTCCTTCAAATCCCGATCTGAAAAACGACATTACTTATGGGATGATCTGATAGTTCGCTTCATAAGGTTTTCAGCCATACTTCTAGCGTCGTAAGGTCATTATAACCCAAACCATGCGATAGAGGAAGGGTGAAAATAGTGATATCCATCAAAAACACGTTTTCGCCTGTGGTGGCGCTTAGGTATCTTAAGACGCGCGACTCTCTTTATTTATATATATATATATATATATCCAGTGTTGGTAGTAACGGCGTTACGTAACGCCGTTACTTATTTTGTAACGATACCGTCATTATTTATATCGTAACGAAATTGGTAACGCCGTTACTTTTCATTCCATTTTCAGTCATTATTCGTTACTCTTTACTTTCTTATATGCTCAAATTGGAAACGTATATGAATGAAAATGACTTCACACTAAACATGTGCAAACATGTTTGAACACAACACTTGTGACACTGAGTGATTCAACATGTGGACAGACTGTCCTTAAAAAGGACATTTTTGAAAAATTAGTTTTTCTGAAATGTAACGGTCTTCCTGAAAGACATTCAGCAACAGTTTTTAAGATTTTTCTTTTTTCTTTATATGAATAATCCATTAATCCTTTAGGCATTTTATAATTTTTTATTCACTATTTATTTTACTGTATTATGTTCAATAATTTTCGTTTTTGTAATACTAAGTGCAAAGAGCATTTATTTTTAGTTTTTTACTTACCATATTTTATGTCTCATAAGACGCTACTTTTTTCCTGTAAAACGTCTCCAAAAACCACTTCAGGGCTCATATGTTATTGTTTTGTTTAATGTTCTTTTAATAAAGTTATGGGAATATATTTTTTGTTAGGCTGATAAATCTTCGAAATATTTTTTTCCTAAATATTCTTCGCTAAATAAATATAGGGTGCGTCGTACCACTTGTAGCGTCTTACGAGGCGTAAAATACGGTAAGATCTCTTGATCGCAATTAATATTATTTCAAATGGTAAAATTGTTAAATTGTATTGCTTATTATTTAAGTACGAGTCTAAAATCAGGTATTGTTTCATTGTATTATATATATCTGACCTTAATTAAATACTTGCTTGATATTCAGAAATTCTTTGATAATTGAGATGTAGATATACGAGGGGTGGTCAGAAAGTAAGTGTACACAGCGTATAATAATTTCGTAACTAAAGGACCAACATTGATTATGTTTGTATCAGGTGAATTCGTTAATCATTGTTGGCAACACTGCACGTCGATTCGGCTGCCATCTATCGTACATTGGTTATATGAGTCAGTTGAACGTGGCGGCTCGACTGGAACATTGCCCTGTCATTTCTGCAACGATATTCCGAGTCTGTCAGTGGTCAAGAATTTCTGGAACGCATTGTCACGGGAGACGAGACATGGGTTCATCACCATACTCCGGAAACAAAACGTGCCAGCATGGAATGGAAATACCCTGGGTCCCCGCGACCAAGAAGTTCAAGATTGTGAAGTCCGCTGGCAAAGTGATGGTTACCGTGTTTTGGGACCACAAAGGCGTTTTGCTCGCAGACTTCATGCAAAAAGGCCAACAATGAATGCAGCTGCATAGTGTTCAACGCTGGAACGTTTACGACGGCCATTAAACGTAAACGTCCTGGACTGCTCCGTAGGGCAGGGCACTGTTCCAGTCGAGCCGCCATGTTCAATTGACTCGTATAACCAACGTACGGTAGATGGCAGCCGAATCGACGTGCAGTGTTGCCAACAATGAGTGACGAATTCACCTGATACAAACATAATCAATGTAGGTCCTTTAGTTATGAAATTATACGCCGCGTAAACTTATCATATAGGTATCATATTCGTATATTGAGAAATACTATATTTTCTAGTTTATTATAAAAGTAATGGTAACTGTAACTCGTTACTTTTCCATGGAAGTAACTGTAGCGGTAATGACGTTACTTTCTATTGCAAATAACGGTAACACCGTTACTTTAAAAAAGTAATGCGCCCAACATTGTATATATCCCAGACTAAAAAATTTGGCGGGGTCATACTGGATTGAACTTATTCGTCTATCTGTTTGTAATACTTTCGTGTGTAGTCCTTTAACTTTTGAACCGTTTTAACATAAGTTGATTTGTTACATTTTCTTTCATTGAAAGAATAATTTTCAAAATAAAAATAATAAAGAAAATCTATATTCAATACCTGTCTTAGGTTTTTTCATTCTGATTTAAATCTAATTTACATTTGTTTTGAACATCAGCTTTTCTGAATTCTGTCCCTGTTTGAATTCTCATTTGTAATTTGAGCTGTGTGAGTGTAAATTTGAAATAAATTGAAGCTTTCCTGTTGGAATTCTCTCGCGCAGGACGCGGTACCCCCCAGAAATGCTGGATCAGCTTCGTCCAGCGATTTCCTCTAAGACTCTTCCTTCAATAGATCGCTTGGGAGTTATTGACGACCTCTTTGCAATGGTAGGTAATCTTTTGTTGAAGTACTAAAGTAATTTGCCATTTTTCTACCTTTTGCACGTTGTACAAAGTTAGTGTTTGGAACATTAGGTAATTTTATTTTACTTTCACTTCTTGTAGTTGATCTTTAGTTGTGCGTAAAGAAATTCGTCTTTGGCGTATGAAGGAATAAAATAAAGATTTGTGTGTAAAGAAATTCGTCTTTGGCGTATGAAAGAATAAAATAAAGATTTGTGTGTACTTGATAAGAGATGATAAATTGTTAAAGAAGTGTATCTGAAAATTATTTAATACAGTACAGCAAACTATAAATGAAAACTTTGCAAAATTTAATTTAAGCTTTCCACACTCATAAAGAATTTCAGAATGCCATTGTGTTCATAATTACAAATTAATCACTGTTATTTATGACAAAATCAGAGTGTGTGTAATGGTTCTGTATAAGTTTGATCTCAGATGGAATAAAAGTATGGTCTGAGCCTTATAACTAGGTAGCCCTGTTGTCCTAACTTTCGTACACATTTTATCAAAGACGAAAGGCGCTTTCCCATACACCATATAGCCATTTGGCTTATTCACTGTCGTATATCTCCAGTATTTCATCTTGGTATCGAATGAACTATTTTTTTTCTCAGTAGAAATTATGAACGAAAGTATTGATTTCAATTTCAGTGCTGTATGTAAAAATGCACAAAAGTGATTGGTTTTTTTTTGGACTTCAAGCCGTTTTCTTGGATTATTATTATTATTATTATTATTATTATTATTATTATTATTATTATTATTATTATTATTATTATTATTATTATTAAATAGAAACGTTTTATTCGGAACGTGATTATTTTTAACTTTTCGTGTAATTGAAGAAGGCTAAAATCGGCTTCTCTTTCGGAATAAGCTTTAAGAACTTGTTAGGCTAAGCAAATTACCGAACTCAAGGTTGGTAGGTAGGTACCTAAGTTTTAAGGTCAAAACTTGTTCCCTATCTCGCTGTTGGAGGTACGGTCTGATCTATCATTTAGGGACTAAGCTTACAGCTCACACATTAACTGTCAGATTCGTATTTGGTAAGAATTTGTAAATTGTATCAAAGTTGCTCATGAGTCCTACCACAATAAAACCATGGTTAGGTTTTGCTATCATCTCTTTCAACTGCAATGCTGCATACAGGGCTTAGAGATTGGTTCTTGACATAATCCACCACTGGTAAAGTCAAACTTGAAGGGTAATTTCGTTCTTAAAAGTGTGTAAATTACGCCATAAATTTGTTTATTTAATGAGGAAACGTGTGCCCTGATACTTCGTTTACCGAGTGTAGCTAAAATTTTTTAGTAAAATTTACATCATAATTGTTAATCGGTTGAAAACTCTCCTCTTCAGTCCTTGTATTTGCTTCCTTAGTTTAAAGTTTTAGAATCGGAAGAACGCCACTTACAGGATGTTGCATTTGCCAATTCTCGCTCTCTTAATTTTCACCACTCAAAGGTCCAAGCAGGACACATTTCAACAGTGGAAGTGTTGCGTTTCCTGAAGAGTTACGAAGATGAAACGGACTACACTGTGTGGGCAGCCATCCACAACATCCTTTCCCAACTCAACCAGCTTCTTTCTCACACCACCTACCAGCCGCTATACATGGCGTTTGTCAGGAAGTTGTTAGCGAAGATTGCCGTTAAAGTTGGGTGGGAAGCAAATCCGAATGAAAGTAAGTCATTGCAGCAATTTAACATTGTTCAATATTTAGAGTATTTATCAAACGTATGGTTTTCATTTTCTAATCGACTGAAATATTTATTGCAATATGTTGAAAGCAGTTGTTTCCACTTTATTGACTTTTGTTATTTTAACTATTTGGTTTTATTTCGCGTCCAATCTCCTAACTGCTTTACTGCCCTGAGAAATTTCACCCATTCGTAGTTACATCATCGAAGTTAGAGTAATCCTTCTATAAAATGTAGTTGTATCATAAGATAACTAAGTTTCTACTGTTTAGTTCCCTTTCTTTGTTCAGTTTCCTTATTTTTACTTTCTTCTGAGCCGTAAAGTACAAAACGTAATATTTTCTCGTACGATTGTCAGGCCATTTAAACACCCTCCTTCGGTCTCTCGTTCTTCATCGTCTGGGCACTTACGGTGAAGAGTCCGTGGTTGAGGAAGCCAAGAGGCGACTCAGTGCCCATCTCAATGGAACTGCCGTGTTGCCGGCTGATTTGAGGTCTCCCGTATACAAAACAGTTTTGAGCAAGGCTTGCGAAACTACTTTCCAGCAAATGATTAACGTAAGGTTAAAGTTCAACTGAAGTAAAACTGCCGTAGAGTTTTATTGAACTATTTTGGTTCTTCATATCCATTTGAATCAATATTCTGAATTCACAATACGAGTTGAAAAGTGTTTGTGATAGATAAATAATTGGTGGTAGAATAATGTTTGTGGTATGTAAGTTTTTATTTGAATGTTTTTTTTTTATTTTAGCTTTACCGGGTGACTGATTTGCATGAAGAAAAGGATAGGATATCAACCTCATTGGGCGCTACCAAAGACCCTAATTTGATTCAAAAAGTTCTTCAATTTGCTATGTCGGTAAGGTTTTCACTCGCTGTTTAGAGTTTCATTTATCACGGAACATTTTTTTACTCAAATTCAAAATAACTCTCGTAAAACTAAATAAGACATTTTAACAGCTGTTAGTGTAATATGAAGGTTGTCCCCTCTCGTCAATACTTACGAGTAATTTATTCTCGTAATTGGTATATGTAATTTCGGCAGAAGCTGCGTCTTTCATCTAAAATATGGCGACTATTATCAGTTTCCGTGTGAGTTGTACGATGATAGTGATAATTAAATGCACATCCAAACGCAGTCCCAAAGAGACGACCAAAGTATTTTGTTTTGCATTCAAATATGTTAATCCCGAAGGGTCCACGAAATATCTCTTTATCTACATATCTGATACGATATGAATTCCGTTGACCTTTGCACGCGAAAACAACATTACCCTTGAGTCGTCAATCGAATTCCTATTTGTTATATTTTGTTTATCTTTGCATACAAAACCCAGTCTTTGGTACATTTTGTACATAGATAATGTGTGTGCTGTCCAGGAATTTTGGTGATAATTGGTGAGTCAGGGAAGTTTGAACCAAATTTCTTAAAACTACGTGCGGAAACACATTTTAAGATATTTTGTAAAAAAAAAATCCTGTACCTTATCAAAATGTTCCGGTGAATTTTTCCTGTATCTTCAATATTTTGTTTGAGTGTGAACTTCTGTGGATGGAGTGGTTCGACTTGGTAAATTGGTTTGGCTGTAGTCATGCACTTAATGTTATGCGTAAATCCTGATGATTCATACGGTTTTAGGCGAATTTGTCTACAACAATTTGTCTAAAGATACAATTCATCTACAACAATTTATCTACAACAATTAGTCTACAGATACAATTTATCTACAATAATTTGTCTACAGATACAATTTGTCTAGAGAAACTATTACTAATATTGGACCTAGTATGTTTCATGGACTGCTCTCGATTTTCCTACGAAATTGAAAACAAGGGCAGTCGATGACCCTGATTTTGTTTCTGCAATCGGTTTTCTTGAGAAACCTGACCTGATCGAGTTTCTTATACTATTGTTTTTTGCAAGATATCGCACTAATTCTTGTCATTTTTGTGAATTTGTATGGCGTAAGCGCCACACCAGCTCGGACTTATTCAAAAAGATGTTGGAGTGTATTGCGTCGTTTCAGTAAATAAATTTATTCAATATCCAATAACATTTTTCTTTATCATTTCTCAAGAAAACCGATTGCAGAAACAAATTTTTCATTTTTTTGAAAAAATTAATAATAATTAACATCAAATAGCTTTCATTTTTCCTCTCTAGACAAATTGTATCTGTAGACAAATTATTGTAGATAAATTGTATCTGTAGACAAATTATTGTAGATAAATTGTATCTGTAGACTAATTGCTGTAGATAAATTGTTGTAGATGAATTATTGTATCTAGACAAATTGTTGTAGACAAATTCACCGGACACCGATTCATACACCACGATCTCTGTGCCCTGTAAATTTTATGGAAATCTTGCAGGATCTTTCAATCTACAACCCTGTAGTTACCGCAGTGATGGGGAAAAGAACTGATTTTGGAAAATTTTACACGTTATCATACATTCCACATAAATACAACTGTGGAGCAAATCTTGTGACAACTGTTTACTCTTCCATCACAACAGAGTTGCTATGAAAAAAAGCTTGTGCGCTCAACTTAGCCTCCAAAATCTACTTGTCTCGCAAATTTGGTGAAAATTGGCATGAAATATTGAAGTTGCTCGTGTTACCTCAGCCTGGAAATTTTGTAGTCTGTCTTTACCCAAGTCCATACCTATTCTGTAAATTTTACTTTAGAAGGTTTTTATATAACTCCCTGGATGAAAAAATTCGTGATCAGTTTATAAAGACATTTAGATCTCCATGTAATATGTAGGAGAAAGAATTATACTGTACATCAAGATAATCTATACGATGTGGCCGAGTGTTTGAAACGGGCATTGTTTTTAGTTTTAAAATTCTACTGAGAATATTGTAGAGTTTTTGGGGAAATAAGGAGGTTAAATGATTTTTATTTTATAAAGCAGTCAGTCACTGTTCTATAACTTAAAGGAAGCATTTATTTATGGGAGGATTAATGATGCAACTGGACCGGTTTCCAAAAAAGATGGTCCAGACCACTGTTTTTCAAAATTTCCAAGTATGAATTTTAGCTTAACTACTCGGTTGCTTTAATATGAATAACGCTGGAATAACACGTTTCTAGCGCAATTTGTTACTTAACTGTCTGAAGTAAATAGCTTTAGATTCTGGCCTAGTCCAAAGATCGCAGGTTGCATTATTAGCGAAGATATGAAGTCGCGATAAAGCTTTGAAAAAATAACCACTCTAAAAGAACAAAGCCAAAGCAATTTCAGAGATCCAGAAAAAAAGATATGTGCGTTTTTAAGGAAGAGGAAATGTTTATAATGTCAGTGTGTTTACTTCATTAAGAAATTTTACTTTTAGGGTTCTTAATTTTCATCCCCAAATGTAAAATCAGTTACCCCTTCGTTGGAAACTCTTGGATGTCGGTAATGTCAGTAATTTATAGGGTTTGATGGATTATGAACTTTTTCACAATATTTCGACGATTCAAAGCGAGTGATCTGATGAGTGTAACAAAATTCTTTGTCGGTTTTGGATTTTTTCCTCATAGTTTTGACGGATGACATCAATTTAGCAATGGCCTCAAACCACACCCGATTTAAATCTGTGTGAGAAAGTGGGTGTAGTTATCACACTACGAGCTGAAGTAGCTCTGCAATATATAAAGAAACCGAGACCGTTATTCAAGGCAAACGTTGGTATTCAAAGAAGCTTTGCAAATCATTGAGATTGACAGAGTTGTTTGGTCGACTTTTGCGTTCCTTTCAAAATCGAATGAAATTTGTCATCATTGAGGTTAGTCAGGTTTTTTAAACTGATCAAAATATTTTTCTCTTAATCTCCAAAAACCGGTAAAGAATTTTGTTACACCTTATCTGCAAAATTTTTTGAGGGGTAAGTGGTTTATGTATTTAGATCACTTTGTAACGCATTCACTGAGCGACTAGTTCTGATTGAGGTGTTACTCGCTCACCACGTTACAAAGTGATCCACACATAGATAACCTGCCGAAAAAAATTTTTGCACATCGATAGATCATTATGGCTTTCAATCATTCATTTGAAGAATCACTGAAAATATCAGATCTCTAACAATCAGGAGGAACATATGAACCATAAACATGAAGCGTACACAAAGAAAGGAACTCATTCTCTTGCATATTAGTACAAAAAACAAAAGGTTAGTTTATTGTAGTTTTCTGTGAATATTTCGGAAGTTTTAATTTTGAGGGATACATTTTTATAATTTAAACTTTTTACTGAGAGCTATTCTCTTTTGTAAACATTCATTAGCGCTTTCATACGATACGCATGTTGTTTTGATAGTTTAATTACCTGATTTTATTTGAATATTCTTCATCTTGATTGGGCCTCGTCTTGCCAGTTGAAAGTTGTCACCTTCAGAATGGATAATAGCTGTAAAAAAAACTGTTAGTATCACCCAGAAGTAGAGGAATTGTAGTTGAAAAAAAAAAATTCCTGAGGTACGTAACCTGAAGAGAGTTACCCTTCCATCGAGAATAATCGGAAGCGCACAATCGCGTGTGAAGGCTCGATCTGTTTTAGAGTACTAACGCCATATATCCTGAAAATTTGGCGTAATAGGTTTAGGGAGAACCCCGTAACCTAAACGATAACATAGTTACTCCTCCAACGTGAACCACGAGCAGTGGTCGAAGTGGATTATAGTTTGTTCGTAATTCGAAGTTTGGAAGCTCTTTTCCTCATTACAATTTTTAGTTTTCAGATTCATGAAAGTTAAAACGATATTTTATTAGCAAAATTGCATAAATCATGAGTGACGTGGAATGTATATTAAAACAAATTCAAGAACGTACAAATACATTAGCTTGCCTTTAATTAGTTCATTGAAAAATTGGTAAACTTTTGCTCCTTTTATATGGGATAATGTGATCTGTAATCACACACCGCAACGGGATGATCCTGCGTAAGAAGTGGTGGTACTCAAAATGCCAAATTAGAGAAGTGGGGGTACGCACTGGGTACGAGAAAGTTTTTGATATTTAGTTTCCCTTCAAAAGGAGCTGATTTTACGAAACCCATTTTGTAGCAGTGTTGTGCATGGAAAGATCCTTTAATTAACCCCTTCATCGTGATGAGGTACGCGAGTACCTCAAATAATGAGTCGTCGGCGGCAATCGCGAGTACGTAATCGGGCGGAAGAGGTTAAATTTGATGGTGATATTTTGAATAGGGAATCTCGTTTTAAAACGTATGTAAAGACAGAGTTGTTACACCTCCCACAGGAGGTGGATTTTGGCCACGAAAATAGCGGAGTTCCTATTACGCCTTGTTTTGGGGGCCTTTTCCAAGATCTTGCCTCTAATCTTTACAATGCAAAGTTGGTGTCGATCGGTTGAGAGGGGAACCTTGTGTAAGGTAATACTATTCATAATAATAAACTTAAGCGAAACAATACTTGTCCATTCGGGATTAATAATAAACAACGAAAACAGCACTAATCCCCTAGAAATTAATAATAATAATTGATTTTGATATAAGGATGAAGTGAGAACGCAAGACGCAGTTTTTGTGATCATCGGTGTCACTCACAGTAACCCAGGAAGAGCAGCTGCTTGGGCTTTCCTCAAAGCAAACCTTGAGCAACTCGTCGAAAAATATGATGTAAGAATACTGTTTGCGTTTCCTTTCATTTAATTTAGAATAGAGGTCTGTTCTGTAAATTACTACATTCCCTACAGTTTTGTTTTGTTTTGTTTTTCCCTAAAGCAAATAAATTCTAATGATTTAGTGAAGCTTATTTATTGTAACTCGAAGTTGCGTGCATCGTATATTAATTTTTATCATTCTTCCTACTACTTCAGTATTGATGTTGTAATTCTGTCTCCATTCCAGGGTGGGTATCTTTTGGCGCGCCTCATTAAATGTGTCACTGAAAACTTCGCTTCTGAAGAAATGGCCACGGAAATCGAGGAGTTTTTCCAGGGTAAAAATGTTCCAGGGTCGGAAAGGACTTTGCAGCAGTCTATAGAATGCATCAGATTGAACGCAGCTTGGTTGAAGAGGGATTGTGAAAACGTTGAAAAGTTTTTGAAGGAGACTTAGAATTTTTTTTAGAAATAGTTTATGAACTAAATAAATTGAAATAGAAATGTAATTAATTTAATTGTTGGGTATTTGAGATGTTTAATTTGTTTGTCGACCTTAACTTTCAATATATATATATATATATATATATATATATATATGAAAAATATTTCACGAAAGTAACACGTGAAAAATATTTATGATGAATAAAACCACGAAGGAAAGGAAACACAGAATGGTGCTCAAGCGCTTTCGTCTAATGACATCCTCAGGAACACTGAAGTACATAAAGTGTTACAGCATATATATAGGTTACAGAAAAAAAAATATATATATACAATAAACGGAGATATAAAATTAAAAATTAAATTTCTCCGTTTATATATATATATATATATATATATATATATATATGCAAATAACTGCAATGACCGCGCAGTATATAAATGAATAGAAACGACATAAGTATTAAGGAACGTTTCTGCACACGAGGAGGAGAGATAACGAAATAATGAAAAATGAGGCGAACCGCCTGGGAATTGGAAGGCCCTGGGTTCGATTCCCAGGCGGTTCGCCTCATTTTTCATTATTTCGTTATCTCTCCTCCTCGTGTGCAGAAACGTTCCTTAATACTTATGTCGTTTCTATTCATATATATATATATATATATATATATATATATATATATATATATATTATAAAGGGTGATCCAGAGAAATGGGACCCAAAAGAAACCCCTGTAACTCTTAAAGTATAAGTCCTTTAATAAAATCATACGCATCATTCGAAAGAGGATAGTTATAAGTTTGTACAGGATTGTATAGGTTTTGACAATACAAGACAAGATAAGATACAAAACAAAATAAAAGTGTTAGTTAAAACTAACCCTTCAAGATGACTGCATGGACTGTGGAACAGCTGCGTTTCATAACAGCAATATTATGAGCATGGAAGAAGTGTAGTTTCAGCTCTTAGGTGATTTTGACATCTGAAAATTTCTCTTGAAAAATCTTTGAGCTGAAACTACACTTCTTCCATGCTCATAATATTGCTCAGTTATGAAACGCAGCTGTTCCACAGTCCATGCAGTCATCTTGAAGGGTTACTTTTAACTAACACTTTTATTTTGTTTTGTATCTTATCTTGTCTTGTATTGTCAAAACCTATACAATCCTGTACAAACTTGTAACTATCCTCTTTCGAATGATGCGTATGATTTTATAAAAGGACTTATACTTTAAGAGTTACAGGGGTTTCTTTTGGGTCCCATTTCTCTGGATCACCCTTTATATAAGCAAACAACCACAGGGAAACGGAAACACAAAGTCTGAGCGCTTTCGTGATATATTCACATTATCCTTGATAATGTGAATATATCACGAAAGCGCTCGGACTTTGTGTTTCCTTTTCCCTGTGGTTGTTTGCTTATTAATAAGGTCACGTGTTATTTTGTGATTTTAGTGCATATATATATATATATATATATATATATAATATATTAATTTTTTTTTTTTTTTTTTTCTGTAACCTATATATAGGCTGTAACTCTTTGTACTTCAGTGTTCCTGAGGATGTCATTAGACGAAAGCGCTTGAGCACCATTCTGTGTTTCCTTTCCTTCGTGGTTTTATTCATCATATACTGTACAGGGTGGGCGGAAAGTAGCTCCCTATTTTGGATTGGTAAAAAAATGCGTATATTATCCATTTATTTCAGAAGAAATAATATGAAAAGGTAGGCATACATGGTAGGTTTTCTCTAAAATTCAATGTGGGCTCCAACTCTTTCCACCAGCTTCTGGAGCCGCCCAGGAATGGCGTCCACTGACTTTAGCAGGAACTCCGGCGGGATGGATGACATGACTTCCCGAATTCGGTCCTCCAGTTCTTCCAATGTCCTCGGTTTGGTGCGGTAGACTTCTTCCTTTACCCACCCCCAAAGAAAGAAGTCGCACGGTGTCAAGTCCGGGCTCCTGGCTGGCCATTGATGTGGACCACGACGACCCATCCAACGCCCAGGGAAGTGGGCATCCAGCCACTCACGGACAACAAGAGCGAAGTGCGGAGGGGCGCCATCTTGCATAAATATCAGATCGTCGATGTTCTCCCATGTGCTGACAACCGGCCAGACCTCGTTTCGCAACATAGCAAGGTACCGCTCAGCACTTCGCTCTTGTTGTCCGTGAGTGGCTGGATGCCCACTTCCCTGGGCGTTGGATGGGTCGTCGTGGTCCACATCAATGGCCAGCCAGGAGCCCGGACTTGACACCGTGCGACTTCTTTCTTTGGGGGTGGGTAAAGGAAGAAGTCTACCGCACCAAACCGAGGACATTGGAAGAACTGGAGGACCGAATTCGGGAAGTCATGTCATCCATCCCGCCGGAGTTCCTGCTAAAGTCAGTGGACGCCATTCCTGGGCGGCTCCAGAAGCTGGTGGAAAGAGTTGGAGCCCACATTGAATTTTAGAGAAAACCTACCATGTATGCCTACCTTTTCATATTATTTCTTCTGAAATAAATGGATAATATACGTATTTTTTTACCAATCCAAAATAGGGAGCTACTTTCCGCCCACCCTGTATATATAATATATTGTTTTTTTGGCTATGTTACGCATCCGTGACATTACACACCCATCAAACGCCATGGCAATGTGAACGTTTGTAGCGACATTATTGGTGTTGCCATAGAGTGACTAATTTTTTTTATTGAAAATCATTACATATTATGAAGAAAAGCCATATAATGATGGTTTGGCTGGTTAATCTGGATTAATTAGATTACATGTAGAAATGTGATTTCTTAAGGTAACCACATGTGTGTGTGTGTGTCCCAGAAAAAAATACGCACACACGTACATACTTTCGTACAAAGGTATATATTCTCGGTGTTTAGATAGGTTTCATTTGAAATCCCGTAGATGGTGGTATCTTGCATCGTGGCTCCATAACCCAATATGTAACGTATTCAAAATTTCCACTATCGTCAATCGGCATCCACACACAGCTTTGTGGTGTCCGACGACAGTGACACGCAGTGCGCATGTTTTTACAGGAAATTAGATGCAAGCATCATGAAATGGAATTTCTGAATGGTAATTGGTTTTGTGGTGTACACTTTGTCCTTCAACATTTCCCACGATAAAAATGTCGGTGGGAGATATCTGAAGACTGTATTTCGGGTATACCTTGTTCCGCTCGTCCAATCCACAGCCCAGGAAAGTTTATCCAAAAATGTACGTAAAGTGTCGAGGATCGCTATCTTGCGGGAATATATTAGTTCATTACCACACACGTTCTGGGAGCGTTTCCTATCACAATATCATTGAGACGTCTTTAGCTTTGAATTCCTCACGGGTGCTGTTTTGTCCATACTGAAAACACTTGTCGGCGGTATGCTGTTCATTTACAAGGTACCACCATTTGTAGGCTTTCGAATGAAACATTTAAACACCAAGAGACGGCTTTCTCTTCACTGTACTCTTTCTTGGTCACATCGACCACCACCACCTTTGTATGGTAGAGTACGTAAGTGTGTGTATTTGTTCCTGGGACGGGCGCTCGTGTGTGTGTGTGTGTATATATATATATATATATATATAAAAAAAACCAAAACGCTTTAGAAAATGTAACTGATACGGTATTATATACATTGAAGTATTGATATTGATACTAACAAATATTTATTTGTAAGCCTTAAGCGATTCGTAAAGCCTTTTAGAACTTAAACTTTTGCCTTATAAATTCTCCTCTGCTCTTTAATTACTATGTATATCGATGGCTTAATTACTTAACTTTATGAAGCCAAAGTAGGATGATGTATAAACCAGACATGGGCAGTAATGTATTTGAAAATACTTAAATACATATTTAAATACACATAAATACTTTTTGGAGAGTATATTTAATTATGTATTTAAATACTTTAGAGAAGTATTTAGTATTTGTAAATACCTGTTTTTAAATACATTTTTACTGTTTTGTGAACTGTTAAATTTTGCGAGGATGTACAGTACTAACCACCCAGTATTTAACTGGGTGGTTACAATAACATTTTTTAAGTTCAGGAAAATGATTAAGATTCTCCTTAGAAACTTGGCTCTGAAAAAGTTTTTTTTTTTTTTTTTAAATCCCGTAATTTCCTCATATAAGGCAACAACAAAATTCTTTTTTCCTTGCAACCTCGGATTTAAGTCGTTTAAATGGCTAAAAGTGTCGACCATGAATGAAATTATCTTGAAGTCAGCAGTAAAAATTTCAGGAAAAATATTGTCCTTTTTGCTTTGCATTAGAAAAGCAGGCTTTGTTCGTAAGCAACATGTTGCTCGCGAGCGACAGGTTAAGAACCCCCGTTAGACGAAGACAACATTTGTAACATGGCTGCAGCAAGTGGAAGTGGTGGAAAAGAAGAGAGGCAAACTGTCAGATTCTCTCTGAAAAACTTGTGCTAATGAGAGCAAATAAACAAGAAATATAATAATGTGTCGAATGTTTCGATTTTATTTGACTCTAAGCTGATGTTAGTGATTTTATGCGCTTTTTGAAAAGTATCTAAATTGTATGTGAAATGTATTTAAATACATTTTAGGAGTAATGTATTTAGTATTTAAATACTTTGTGAAAACCTGAATTTTATTTAGTATTTAATTACTTTTATTTTCAAGTAATGTATTTATTATTTAAATACATCTAAAGTATTTACTGCCCATGTCTGGTATAAACAAGAATGAATAACTTAGTTTGTGCTGATGACATGGTATAAGAAATCCTTCAGTTAAAGGTTTGGGTTCTCTCTCAAAAATTTGCGCATTCTACTCGCAGAACCATGATGTTCGGGTGGTGGTATTTTCAGAATGAAAATAAACCACTAGACTGCAGTGGTTCTTAACCAGGGGGCGTCGGTAATTTCCAGGGGGGTGCGATCCCTTGGGGAAAAACAGGAATTTCTCTAATTGTATTTGTTATTCTCTTAACGAGCATAAAATCTGGGAGAGAATGTTATTTTGATGCAAGGGGGGCGTGGAGGGAAGGACCAATTCCTAGAGGGGGCATGGTAGTAAAAAGGTTAAGAACCACTGCACTAGAGCATATACAAGAATTTAAGCATTTAGATCACATCACTAGCTACTTGAGTGTTGACTCAGAAATAAGGAAACGATATCGAAGTTTATGCTAAAGCTAACATCATGATAATGAAATTCAGATTATTTACAAGTACACTAAAGCTGAAGATGCTCCTTTTCGTACTTTTTTGGCATCTCTCTCTCTATCGTCACGACGAAATGTCATAACTTCGGGAGCTTACAGCTGTCATCATTCCCAGTCAAAAACTTCACATGAACATAGGTCCGATTCTTAGTGGTTATGGAGCTGTGGATGTACTTCCAGCAAGACTGAGCTGCTCCCCATTTTAGCCATGCAGTGAGAGCGCATCTCTGTGATCGCTTCCTTGGTCGATGAATCCGTCGTGGTGGTGCACAAAATTGACCACCCAGGTCTCCGGACCTAACCCCTTTAGATTTTTATCCGTGGGGGCGCATGACAGAGCTGATGTATCAGAGAAAAGTGGGAACACGAGATGCATTGCTCCGTCGCATTTTGGATGCTGTAGCCCTCATAAAGGATAATCGTAATGAACTAATGCGAGCTACATGCGCGATTTCCAGACGAGCCGCGATGTGTATTGAGGCCGAGAGTAGTCATTTTGAACAGTTATTGTAAATTCATGAATAAAACTTCAGCAGCTATTTGTTCGCTTATTCTTATTTTTAAATATTCAAACATCCATAGCTATAACCGTTAAGAATTTGACCCATGTTCACATGGAGTTTTTAATTGGGAATAAGCTAAGTTATGACATTTCGTCGTGACTCACCCTGTATATATATATATATATATATATATTATATATATATATATATATATATATATATATTTTTTTTTTCCTTCCTTCCTTCCTTCCTTCCTTCCTTGGGACATATTTTAGATTACTGTATAGTTACTTAAAGATGATGAGTCAACTTAGGAAATATTTGCTAACCACGAAATCTTGAGCCTCCCGAGGTAACTAAATGTGCTTGGTACAATACAATCCAATCCAGTGAATTCCAAACTCCGTTAATTCGCGTATCCAAGTCATTCATCAGTCCTTCCATATGTCTTCTAAACTACGGGCTTTATGATAAGAATGTTTGTCCATGGTTCCACTTAACACATTTGTTTTAATTAATACACTGTGGTGTGGAAATCAGTTTTCAGCCAATAAAATTTTTCATTATCTTAATTATTACGATGGATATTAACTAAACTTTATGTATTACATTTGTCTGTGAAGTTAGACTTAATCATCAGTTTCACTTCTTCTTCTTCTTCTTTCTCTTCGCCCGTTCCCGCCTCTATGCGGGGTCGGCGTTTCTGACCAGCCTCCTCCACACAGCCCGGTCCTGGGCTTCTTCCTCCGACAAGCCCTTCTCCCTCAAATCGTCCCTCACCTTCTCCATCCACCTTCGCTTCGGTCTGCCTCTCTCTCTCCTGCCATACACCTCCATATTCATCGTTCTCTTACCCACATAATCTTCGTCCCCTCTCATCACATGTCCATACCATTTCAGTCTACTTTCTTGTATCTTCCTCGAGATTTCTCCAACCTTTGTTGTGCCCCTTATCCTTTCATTCCTTACTCTATCTAACCTTGTCACTCCGCACATCCATCTCAGCATTCTCATCTCCGTTACATCTAGTCTTTTCTCATGATCTTTCTTTATAGCCCAAGACTCAGCCCCATACATCATAGCCGGTCTTACCACAGTCATACACTTTTCCCTTAACCCTTGCGCCTATTCTTCGGTCACACAACACCCCTGAAACTTTCTTCCAATTTTTCCAACCAGATTCCACTCTGTGTGTTATTTCTGTGTCCAGCTCACCGTCCTCAGCCACTGTCGATCCCAAGTACGTAAACTTACTTACTCTCTTTAACCTCGCTCCCTCTAAACTAATTTCTGAGTCTTGATTTTCGTAGAACCTCAGGTACTCCGTTTTCTTTCTGCTGATTTTCAACCCTCTGTCTTCAAAAGCCCTCCTCCATTCCTCCAATTTTCTTTCTACTACTTCTCTCCTGTTGCTGCACAGAACAATATCGTCTGCAAAGAGCATACACCAAGGGGATTGATCTTTTATCCCCTGGGCCAACACATCCATAATCAAAACAAAAAGGTACGGGCTCAAAGAAGATCCCTGATGTAGACCAACCCTCACGGGGAACCATTCCGTTACACCTACACTACTCCTAACCTGGGTCCTTGCTCCTTCATACATACTTTGCACCAACCTAACGTACTTCTCCGGCACACCTTTCTCTCTCATACACCTCCAAACCTCCTGGCGTGGCACTCTATCATATGCTTTCTCTAGGTCGATGAAAACCATGTGCAGTCCCTTTTGTCGCTCCCGGTGTTTCTCCATCAACTGCCTCAGTGCAAAAATCGCATCAGTTGTTCCCCTACCTGGCATAAAACCCAACTGCTCTTCCCCCACGGTTGTCTCTTCTCTTAACCTTTTCTCTATAATCCTTTCCCAAACCTTCATCGTGTGTGACATAAGCTTTATTCCCCTATAATTTTCACAATCCTGGATGTCCCCCTTCTCTTTGTAGATAGGTACGAGTGTACTATCCCCCCACTCCTCCGGCATTTCCTCTTGTTCATATATCTTCTGCATCAGATCCCACAATAGATCTATGCCCTCATCTCCCAAACAATTCCACGCCTCCACTGGTATCCCATCCGGTCCCAATGCCTTCCCCTTCTTCATTCCTTTCAACGCCACCTTCACCTCCTCCCTACTCACTCCTGAAGTTAACCCTTGATTTGGGACACCATCTTCAAAAATAACCCTTGGGTTTTCCTCATTTAACAGATGTTCAAAATAACTCTTCCATCTATCCATGATTTTATCCTGATCCTTTAAGACCACTCCCTGCCCATCCTTTACCTGTTTAATTTGAGTAAAATCTTTACTCGCCTTATCCCTAGCCTTCGCTATTCTAAGGATCTTTCTCTCTCCCGCCGGTGTCTCCAACTCTTATATACTTCATCCATCGCCTGCGCCTTGGCTCTTGCCACTCCCTTCTTCGCCTCCTTTTTCGCCTGCCTATAGCTTTCTCTATCCTCTTGTCTACCAGATGTGTCCCACTCAGTGTGTGAAAGTGATCATTCTTATTTCGGCATCAAACTGTTGAACAAACTGTATGGAAATGATTGTCGCATTTAACGTTCAACACAATAGTCTCGTCCACATCTTGTGTACGAGAGTTGGATTAAATTGCTTCTCGAGTATAAATCTCACTGATAACGAAAATTTGAATAGTAACACCAACCACAAACCCTTGAAGGAAACTGGGTTTATAGAGAAATTGAGTTTAAATGTTTTCGATAGTTAAATATTTGTGTAGACAATTTATTGTCAATTGTTACTTAAACAAATTTTCAAAAAGTACTTAAATACGTCCCTATATATGGTGGTAGTTAGGCAATATCTATTTTTTTTTTTGTCTGTTATAAAGCTGCGGCAGTTTTTAAGAGAGAGACCGAGCTCATCGCGAAACGAACGTGCGTGTAGCGACATTAATGGTAATACCATAGACTGCCATTTTGATTGAAAAAAAAAATATATATATACACAAAGTAGGGTTATGGTAATTAGAAAGGTTAAATGTGCGGGTGTGTATTGCATTTGTTTGGTTTTGGGTGCTCACGAGTGAAGTATATGAGAACATTATTAATATGCCATTCTACTAATTCTTTTAGTTGGTGAAAGCACTTATTTGTGATGTAAATCTTACCTTTTGGTCTTTTTACCCGCTTTAACGGTTTTCTAGTTCAAGTATTTTATTAGCATCGAGTTCTGTTCGATTGGACAGTTAGTTTGTATCAGTTCCATTTTATAATAGTTCCACTTTTCGTGTCAGAGTCCTCCGCGGCCTTAGTCGTGACCCTCGAAAGAGATTGGTAAGCAGAGGTATGTGATAATGGTACTTTCTCATCCCATCAAGTATTTCTCGTTTCTCTTTCATCTCCGACTATAGTTTTGAAACTTTACCTTCATGTCAGAAGACCTCGATAATGCTGTTATTGAAGGATATATTTATTAGTAAATTGTTATGTAGTTCGTTGTTAAAAGATGAATTGCAAATTAGTGGAGTAGTTATATATAAAATATATATAAAAAATTAACAGTTTATATTGTTTAAAGTAGTCTAACATCACTACGAATTCAGTTCGTTGTACCATATTTGCATTATCTTGAATGGGGTTATGCATTATGGCACTAAGCATATTTGTTTTAACTTGCAAATGTTTTATTTTTTTTTAACATTTTCCAGTACTTTTTGTATATTAAATTTTGATTGTGCTTATTTTTTATATTTGCCTCAGTACGAGTATTATTTACTGGTAAAAGTGTGTGTGTGTATATATATATATATATATGCTGCAAACCCACAAGGAAAAAGAAAAACGATTCCAAGGCCTTTCGTGTATTCAGAGCTACACCTCGTCAGGGAATGAAGATAAAAGGCGAGATGCCCATAGATATATACAACGTACAGGAAAAACAAAACAATTAGCACATACTTAACAAGGGTTAATGAGAGGCAAAAGAAATTTTAACATGATATTGTCAATTTTATACATTCCCGCACTGTTATTGAAATTGTTTTTAAAATGAATAAATGCATATTCTAGAATATTTCTTTCTATTATATCTGTTTTTAACAAGCGCTTTAGAACTATCCCACTTGATGCTATGGTTACATCTATACATATGGTTAAATAAAGCATTGGAATTATTAGCTGTTCTACAAGCATATTTATGCTGTTTTACCCTAATATCTAACGTTTTACCGGTTTGGCCTATATATACTGAGTTACATTGTGTACAGCCGATCGAATACACAAAACCAACAACATTATCAGGGGTATTCTTTATTAGGCGTGATTTAACAGTATTATTATACTTAAAGATTACATTAATGCCAATTGCTTTAAGTAAAGTTGGAAGGTATTGAAAATTAACATGGTAAGGTAGGCTAAGGATATTTTTACGCTGAAATTCCTTTACAATTACATTATTTCAGCGTAAAAATATCCTTAGCCTACCTTACCATGTTAATTTTCAATACCTTCCAACTTTACTTAAAGCAATTGGCATTAATGTAATCTTTAAGTATAATAATACTGTTAAATCACGCCTAATAAAGAATACCCCTGATAATGTTGTTGGTTGTGTGTATTCGATCGGATGTACACAATGTAACTCAGTATATATAGGCCAAACCGGTAAACCGTTAGATATTAGGGTAAAACAGCATAAATATGCCTGTAGAACAGCTAATAATTCCAATGCTTTATTTAACCATATGTATAGATGTAACCATAGCATCAAGTGGGATAGTTCTAAAGCGCTTGTTAAAAAAAGAGATATAATAGAAAGAAATATTCTAGAATGTGCATTTATTCATTTTAAAAACAATTTCAATAACAGTGCGGGAATGTATAAAATTGACAATATCATGTTAAAATTTCTTTTGCCTCTCATTAACCCTTGTTAAGTATGTGCTAATTGTTTTGTTTTTCCTGTACGTTGTATATATCTATGGGCATCTCGCCTTTTATCTTCATTCCCTGACGAGGTGTAGCTCTGAATACACGAAAGGCCTTGGAATCGTTTTCTTTTTCTTTTTCCTTGTGGGTTTGCAGCATTCATTTATTTCACGTGTTTTATTATGAAATTCATCCCATATATATATATATATATATATATATATATATATATATATACTAAAATCACAGAATAACACGTGATCTTATTAATAAGCAAACAACCACAGGGAAAAGGAAAAAGAAACACGAAGTCCGAGCGCTTTCGTGATATATTCACATCTTCAAGGAGAAACAAAAAAGATATATCACGAAAGCGCTCGGACTTCGTGTTTCCTTTTCCGTGTGGTTGTTTGCTTATATATATATATATTAGCGGTGAACCGGATGTCAGTTTTTCAACATCTGCGGATGCGGATTTTTAATTTCAATATCCGCGGGTGCGGATATTTAGTTAATCCATCAATATACTGTAATATAGAATTATGAATATATGACATAATTTTTCAAATTTCGTGATATTACTATTATGGCAGGCAATGCAAAAGAATTAAAATTAATATTAATGTTTTCATTATGATAAAATAACTTTCTCAAGAGTTTCAGCCACAGAAAATTCAATGAAACAAGTTTCATTCAATTTTCGAATGCTAATTTTAGAAACTGCAAAGTTTGCAATGTGTTTGCTATAAAAAATTAGCATTTTTATTTTTACTAAAGAATTCACTATTTTTTGTATTTATTTACAATAATCTTGTTCGAAACACGATAGACTGCTTGATCTTATACGAACAATTTCATTCTGAAAAGTTACTGTGTTGCTGTGAAAAAAAAAATCAGTGGAGTACGTACAGCGACACAGACAGTGTTTGTTGATTTAATGGTATTTATATTTTGAGGTTTATATATTTGTTTGTTCATTAATAATTAATACTTTACATGAAATGTGCATGACTGGGCCTTATAAGCTAATTTATAAGCTAATTTAATTGTAAATTGCATAATTTATTAGAGGTAATATCCGCATAACATCCGCAGTCAGAAGTGCGGATGCGGATGTTAAAAATGATGCAGATGCGGATATCCGGTCCACCACTAATATATATATATATATATATATATATATATGCGCCTCGGTGGTGTAGTGGTTAGTGTCTCTGACTACGAATCCATCGGCCCCGAGATCGAGACCCGGTGACGGCAGGCGGCGCGCAGCAAAACCCAGCTGTTTACTCTTCCACAATAAAAATATTGATTGGTAGATAAATGGGTAGCCTAGTGGTCAAGACGCTGGGCTGCTGGTGGGGCGTGGTTCGGATTCCACGTTAAACTGTAGGTCTAAGGTGGAGTGACAAGCTTGACCTTCGTCAGAATGAACAATTCGGGCGGAAGTAAAACCAAAGTTATTCTTTCTTTGTTAATGGGTTTTTATTTATTATTATTTTTTTTTGTTTGGAAGCAGTAGAAAATTCTGGAACGGAAGTGGTCGCATCTTCCAAGAAATTTAGTTCTCGCGATCACCTTTCTCATTGAATCTGAGGTACTTTTATTTGCCAAATGCACGACGATTCCCTTTTTCTCTTCATGGGAAAGAGCATCCTTTGTTATTGTTTTTATATTTTTATATATTTACTCGTTATTCAGTAATGAAGTCATTGTTATTATTATGCTTGTTTACATTACGACTGTCGAAATATCTTCAACGCGATAGGGGGCTTTTTCATAGAGGTTATTAAAAATAGTAATAATAAATCCATCACATATAATCGTCAATAAATATGGCTTCAATATACATCACATTTCGTAAACCAGTTTACAGAGGGAAAGAGATAACTTTTTCCTCAAAATCTCGCGTGCTATTTGTGTCATTAGACATTAGACCATGATACTATTTCGGTAGAATAAAAAAATATGCATATAGACGAGACTTCAAAGCGGAGCATTACTGTTTGGTTGGGTACCTTAAGAATTAAATCCCTGTCAAAATTTTGCAGTGTGAATTGCAATGGAACTCTATTAATTGAAGCTGAGAGTTAAATCATAGTCTAATTGATTATTGGACTGAGTAAATTGGTTGGTGTGAAAAGAATGTAGGCCTAAGCAAAATATAATTTTATAAAATAACGGTAACAATTACGATTAAGCGTGTATTTTTAAAATGCTGAAGTGCTGTTATTTTATTTATTTTGATTAGGTTCAGAATCCCAGCTGAGCCTTTAACGGCCTTTAACTTTAACTTATAGCCTAAGTTAAGCTAGACTAAAACAAACTTATGGACTTGGAGATCCTATTAGGTCCTACCGCAGGATTGCTGACTCGATGTGGGCCTACTTTAGGCCTCAGTAGCATAGAATTTAGAAAAAAACAAAAGGAGCACTATTTATGGTCTTTCTGAACCTCGCAACAACAACACAACCTGCACCATTGCACGATGCAACAATCCTGTATCTAAACAACCAAACTGAATTGCAAGAGAGCTCTCTATAAGACCACGCCCTGTGCCTGTAAGTACCGCATTCAACAAACAAGTAGAAAGGACACGCCAGTGTCCCCAAAAAATTATGATGCCACAAGAGCCAAAAATGTTACCTCTAAATCAAGTGAATTTTTCACTAACCTTACAATTATGATATATATATATATATATATATATATATATATATATATATATATATATATATATATATATATATATATATATATATATATATATACCTTAACCTCTTAACGACCGAAGTTTTTGTAGGGTTAAGTTATGAGTGCGTGTATTGGAAACGGTACATATTCGACCCAGTGGTCCAAAAGAGGTTAACTTAATATATATATATACAAGCAATGCTGCATCAGTCAGCTTAGTCATCATATCGCCTTGAAACTGCAATGGCTCAGGGCCGTTTCCTGGCATAAGCAGACTAAGCGGCCGCTTAGGGCCCCGCTGCTACTAGGGGCCCCTATACAGGCTCCCAGGTCATAGCTCAGTGGGCAAGAATAGGAATATAGCTGAAGTTATTATTAATATTATTGTTATTATTACTATTATTATTATTATTATTATTATTATTGTTGTTGTATTAATTCAAGTTTTTGTATGAGACAAATGTGATAAAACGGAGACAAACGAAACGTTTTGGTCGTTATGTGTACATAACTATTGTGAGATCTTATTTCTATATTATTTAACTTTATTCTTACTATATGCTTATACTTTCCTAAATGCTTAATTTTTCTAGTATTGTAAAACATTATTTCACTAATTTACTAATTATTAAGAGATTTTGTAACACTTTAAAACCTAGGATTATTTTCGTTATGTTTTCAAGTTTATTAATTCTTTTCTCATCTTTTTCAGATAATGTGAATTTTGTTGGTTAAAACCTAAATGGTCTGATTATTTGAATGTATTTGATTAACGTTACAATTATAACAATTATTATTATTATTATTATTATTATCATGATTATTATTATTTAGCAGATTAGTTGTGGTTAACTAGATGTGACTTCGTGCATCTTGGAAAATGAAACATTATCCATCAGGAGCTGAAAAACGGAAAAAGAAGAAAATAGAGGAAGAGAAGCTTTCCAGTAGCACAGGTAAGATGTGCCATTTGTATATTCTTATGATTACAGTTCAGTCAACTAGGTTAGGTAGACCATCAAGCTAGGCAAGTGCTCAGGAATCGCGTAGAGTAAGCTAGTCTCTGTAATATTTATAATATTTCGAAATGTGAAATTTAATGGATCACATCACCTCAAATTCTGTTCACACAGATCAATTAATTATCAAACAAGATAAGAAAGAGTATTTTAGCAAAAATTAACGGAATATGTATTATGTAATGTTATGTTCTTCTCAGGAGCACTACTGAAATATTTGGAAAAGCCATCTCAGCAAAGCCTGATGAGCATCATGAGCCAACAGCAGGACCATCCTCTATGCAACCTCAAACACCAGTAGAAGTAGAGCCTGATGAACCAACAAGTGGCCCATCTTCTGTTCAGCTTCAAACACCACACACAAGCATTTCTACTGAGCAACAAGAACCAAAATCTGCTCCACCGCTTGATCCGTATGACTGGCCAGTTGTCCTGTCAGATGCCTTGAAGACAGATCTGGTGTCTCGAGGACCATTTCAAATCAGTCCAGATTTCACATTCCCTAAAAGAGAGGACGGTAGAAGGGTTCATCACCATTACATGTACAGAACATTAATTAATGGGGAAAAAATAAAGCGAAGCTGGCTGATGTACTCTAGAAGGAATGATGCTCTTTATTGCTTCTGCTGCAAGTTGTTTTCAAGGAAGTCGTACAAACTAATTACGGATGGACTTTCAGACTTGAGGTGACGTGTATGTATATATATGTATATAGTCTAAAAGTCACTAAAGAGTAAATATCACTAAATCTAAGCTGAATGGCAAGACGAAGCCATAAACGAACCAACGGGCTGTTCGTATTGCTTTGGTCTGGCCTAGACATGTTTTTTCCTATCTGACCTAATCTTTGGTGCTGCGTAAAATTAGGTGATGAATCTAAGGTAACAAATCGGGTAGGAAGTTGTTCGTACTTAAGTATAGTTAGGGGTAATGTCTATAGCTTCTAAATTGGTAATGTAAGAGAGAGTTAGGTAGGCTGTTGTGGGACACAGGAATAAAACGGTAGGCTTCAAGGAATACCTAATTCAACGCACCGGTAAGTGCTTTTGATTGTTTGCTAGAACCTAAGTAACCTAACTGGGGTGTCTACCCACGCTATCACATTTGGCGACGAGGATGGGATTTGGCTCATTTGGTTAAATTTTGTTCATTGGGTTAAATTTGGCTCATTGGGTTAATTTGGCTTATTGGGTTAATTTGGCTTATTGGGTTCAAGTGGTTGTTTGGAAAATTGGATGCAGACTAGTGGGTCGTCCGATTTGGTTTGTTTGTGTGGGGAAGCTACCGTACTATAGCGTAGGTCCCGCCGCCCTAAATTCTAAAACTAATTCCTACTCAGCCCTAACTCTAAAACTAATTCCTACTCAGCCCTAACTCTAAAACTAATTCTTACTCAGCCCTAACTCTAATACAATTCACTATTCAGCCTAACTCTAATAAAATTCACTATTCAGTAACTAGACCAAATTTAAACCTAACCTAACCTACTTCACGTGAGTTGGTCTAATTCGGTTTTGCTCTAGCATGTCGGTGATTGGCCATATAAGCCCCTACGAAGACAATGGGGAGGACTTCGAAGCTTATGCCACTAGGGTGAGGTTGTTTTTCGAGGCAAATTCCATTCCGGATGCTAAGAAAGTGCCTACCTTTTTAACTATAATAGGCCCTAAAACGTTTGGTTTAGTTATGGACCTAGTTTCTCCTAAAGCACCGGAAACTTGCACCTATAAGGAATTGGTACAGGCCCTAACCGATCACTACAAACCCCGAGTAGTTTCTCATCTATGAACGTTTCAAATTTTATTCAAGGCATCAGACGGGAAATGAAAGCATTGCAGAGTTTGTTGCAGGAATAAAAAGCCATAGCCGTACGTGTAAATTTGGGGACAAATTAGATGAAATGCTAAGAGATAGGTTTGTAATGGGTCTCAAAGAGGAGTCTACCCAGAGAGCCCTATTAGCCATACAGGACCTAACTTTTAGTCAGGCTGTAGAAATAGCTACGGCTAGAGAAGCAGCTGCTAAAGATGTTAGAGCTTTTGGAAATCATAGTAGTAAAGCCCAACACGTAAATAGCTTTAAATCTTCTAGGCCTGGCAGACCTAACGAGCCTACTAGACAGGCAAATAAAAGGTATGAGGCGAATATGACTAAGCCTACTAATTCTACTAAGCCTTCCAAGCCATGTACAGGGTGTGGAAAACACCATTGGAAGAAAGATTGCCCTTTTAAAGAAGCAGTTTGCCGAAACTGTAGTAAAATAGGCCACATAGCTAAAGTGTGTTATTCAAAGAAAACAAAGGGTGAAAATTCTAATTTTAACATTTCTAGTATAAATCCTCAAAAGGGAAATACTTCGAACATTGGAGTGGAGTACCTATTCTATGAGCAGCAAAGTGGGGAAAAAACAGGCCCATATATTGTAGAGGTAGGCCTAGATGGAATTACAGTTCCTCTAGAATTGGATACGGGTGCTGCCCGGACGGTCATGTCCAAGGTAGTTTTTGATAAGATTTTCAAAAACACACCTAAACTACATGCATCTAAAACGATTTTGAAGAAGTACGGTGACATACAAATACCTATTTGTGGAGAAGCATACGTCACAGTTACACTTAACCAGAAAACTTTGTCTCATCCCTTAACCCTTTTAGTGGTGGATGAGCAAGGGCCTACTCTACTAGGCCGTGATTGGATTGATGCTTTGGAAATGCCAATTGACAAAATCTTGCCAAGGGGTCAGGCAGATGTGCATACACTTTCATATCCATCTGACATAGACTCATTGTTAAGGGAGTTTTCTTCTATTTTTGGGCCTGAAGTAGGCAACCTAAAAGGCCATCAGGTCTGCATAGAAGTAGATCCTAATGTAACTCCGAAATTTTGTAAGGCTCGTTCAATTGCGCATGCACTGCGGGAGAAGGTAGATTTAGAAATTGACAGGCTGCTAAAAGATAAAATTATTGAACCAGTCACACACGCTAAGTGGGCTGCCCCAGTAGTTCCTGTACTAAAACCGGACAAGTCCGTGCGGTTATGCGGGGATTACCGTTTAACAGCAAATAGAGCCGTCCTTCTAGATTGCTATCCTATACCCAAGCCTGATGAATTATTTAGCTCTCTTGCTGGGGGAAAATATTTCACAAAACTCGATATGTCCCAAGCCTATGCTCAACTAAGTTTAGATGAAAACTCTAAAGAATTAACTATCATAAATACGCACCGAGGCCTATATAAGTACAATAGGCTATGCTATGGAATAGCATCGGCTCCAGGTATTTTTCAGAGGACAATGGACCAAGTTCTAGGTCACATTCCAGGGGTACTTTGCTTTCTAGATGATGTCCTCATTTCAGGTTCGACTAAAAAAGAACACCTAACTAGATTAACCACGGTTCTAAAAAGACTCCGGGATGCTGGACTTAAGCTAAAGAGAGAAAAGTGTTCATGGGTCACTAACGAGGTTTCATATTTAGGGTTCCGCATAGATGCCTCAGGCATTCATCCAACGGTGGATAAACTAGAAGCAATAGAAAAGGCACCACCTCCAAAAAACATCACACAGTTACAAGCTTATTTAGGTCTCCTAAATTTTTATAGGAAATTTTTGCCTAATGCATCGACTTTCCTTGAACCCCTAAATAAGCTATTACGATCTGGGGAACAGTGGAGATGGGAGAAAACTCAAAAGGAAGCATTTGAGGCTTCCAAGGACGTACTACTAAAGTCCACTCTCCTAGTGCATTATGATCCTAAACTTCCTCTCGTAGTTTCAGCAGACAGCAGTTCTTATGGAATTGGGGCAGTGTTATCTCACCACATTGATGGTGTAGATAGGCCTATCTGTTTTGCTTCTAGAACACTAACTGAGACGGAAAGACGATATGCACAAGTGGAACGTGAAGCATTAGCCTTAGTATTTGCAGTAAAAAAATTTCATTTCTATCTATGGGGTCATGAATTTAAACTAATTACTGACCATAAGCCTCTTTTAGGTTTATTTTCACCTAATAAAAATATTCCAGTTATGGCCTCAGGTAGGATTCAACGATGGGCACTGATTCTACAAGCCTATAAATTTGACTTAGTACATCGGTCAGGTAAACTTCTAGGTACGGCTGATGCGCTAAGTAGGTTGCCCTTAGAAAATCCAAATGATTGTGTACCTATACCTACAGAATGGGTTCACTTGGTGGAGTTTTTGGAATCCACTCCAGTATCTGCAGTACAAATAGAGCAGTGGACAAAATCAGACCCTATTCTGTCTAGGGTCATCCATTTCTGTTCAGTTGGTTGGCCTACTAAGGTTGAGAGTGAATTACAGCCTTTTTTCAGCGTCAGTCTGGCCTCTCTATTCAAAATGGCTGTCTCTTATGGGGCCACAGAGTGATTATTCCAAATAAAGGCAGGTCGAATTTAGTGAAGGAACTTCACGCTGAACACATGGGCGCAACAAAAATGAAAGAGCCGGCGAGAGCTTATTTCTGGTGGCCTGGTTTAGATGGAGAACTCGAATCATTGGTTCGTTCCTGTCAAAGCTGCCTAGAGAACAGAGATCTCCCAAGGAAAAGTCCACTTCATCCTTGGGAATGGCCTACTATACCGTGGCATAGGATCCATGTTGACTATGCAGGTCCTATAAATAATACTTATTTCCTAGTCATGGTGGACGCCTACTCTAAGTGGGTGGAAATTTTTCCAACCACTTCCACGACTTCGGGTGTTACTATTCGCTTACTCCGTTCAGTTTTCGCTCGATGGGGTTTACCCGTAGTCCTGGTTTCCGACAATGGTACTTGTTTTACCAGTGAGGAATTTCGTTCCTTCGTCCACCTAAATGGCATTAGACATGTCCGGTCCAGTGTTTTCCACCCATCTACTAACGGTCTCGCGGAAAACATGGTCCGTACTTTCAAGTCGGCCTTGCGTCATTCTCGTGGGGAGGAAATGCAAGTGGTGTTGGATAAATTTTTGTTAAATATCGAATAACACCACACACCACGACAGGGGTGTCTCCCTCTAAACTTCTGATTGGCCGGGGAATTCGTTCAGTTTTTGATTTGTTACGTCCAAACGAAATGTTACAACAACGAGTTTTACGCCATCAGGAAAAACAGAAGTTGTACCACGACACTAAAAGAGGGAGAGTTCTAGAAGCGAAACCTAATGATCCAGTTGTGATTCGCAACTATGGGGCTGGACCAAAATGGGTTCCTGCAACTGTGCAGGAGAGAACGGGCCCTGTTTCCTTCAAGTGCCAACTAGAAGATGGTCGTTCTATTAAACGCCATCAGGACAAGATATGGGAACGGGAAGTGCAGAAGGACCAGAGTCTTCCGGAAGAGAGAACTGATCCTCCGGAAAATGGTTCAACTTGCCCGCCTATACAGGTTGCACCTGATCCTACTACATCAACCCCGCTCCGCAGGTCGTCTAGGGCCCCTCATCCCCCTGACAGACTAAACTTGTAGGGGAGGAGTGAGGTGACGTGTATGTATATATATGTATATAGTCTAAAAGTCACTAAAGAGTAAATATCACTAAATCTAAGCTGAATGGCAAGACGAAGCCATAAACGAACCAACGGGCTGTTCGTATTGCTTTGGTCTGGCCTAGACATGTTTTTTCCTATCTGACCTAATCTTTGGTGCTGCGTAAAATTAGGTGATGAATCTAAGGTAACAAATCGGGTAGGAAGTTGTTCGTACTTAAGTATAGTTAGGGGTAATGTCTATAGCTTCTAAATTGGTAATGTAAGAGAGAGTTAGGTAGGCTGTTGTGGGACACAGGAATAAAACGGTAGGCTTCAAGGAATACCTAATTCAACGCACCGGTAAGTGCTTTTGATTGTTTGCTAGAACCTAAGTAACCTAACTGGGGTGTCTACCCCACGCTATCACAAGACTGGATAAATGTTGGTTCGCTTCTGAAAGGCCATGAAAATAGTTCAGAACATGCAGATAACATGGCAACATGGAAGGATCTGGAACTGCGGCTAAAAACGGGGAGGACCATTGACCAAACTGAAATGTCATTAATGGAGGTAGAGCGAAGACGCTGGCGAGATGTTCTCACACGTCTTGTAAGTATAATCCAGTCATTGGCAGAGAGAAACCTTGCTTTCAGGGGGTCTTCCTCTGCATTGTATAATCGAGACAATGGCAACTTCTTGAAGGAGGTTGAGCTGCTTGCCAAATTTGATCCAGTGATGAAACAACACATCAGCAGAGTCGAAAGTGGCCAATATAGTCATTCAAGTTACCTAGGAAACATCATTCAAAATGAGCTCATTGGGTCCACTAGTGGGAAGATCTTGGATGCCATTGTTGCAGAAATAAAACAAGCTAAATATTACTCACTCATTTTAGACTGCACTCCAGACATAAGCCACCAAGAACAGATGTCGATTATTATCAGAACTGTTAAAATGGGTGAAGTACCAGAAATAAAAGAATACTTCTTGGGCTTTCTTGAGGCTTCAGAAAGTACAGGCCTGGGTTTATCAGTTCTGATTCTGAAGAAACTAGATGAACTGAATATTCACTTTGATGACTGCAGAGGACAGTCATATGACAACGGAGCGAACATGAAGGGCAAGAACAAAGGTGTTCAGGCAAGGTTATTAGAGAAGAACTGTCGTGCACTCTATGTTCCATGTGGGGCTCACACTATGAATCTTGTAGTGGTTGATGCAGCTAAAGCTTCCACAGATGCCATCAGCTTCTTTGGCAACGTACAAAAATTGTACAACCTTTTTGCAGCAGCTACACAGAGATGGACAATCCTAAAGAAGCACGTGAACATAACACTCAAGTCTTGGAGTGAAACCAGGTGGGAGAGCCGGCTTAAGAGCATTGAGGCTGTGCGATACCAGAGCCACAACATCAGAGAGGCCCTGTTGGAAGTCAGAAACAACGCCACAGATGCCATAGCCAGGACTGAAGCACAAGCACTTGCAGAGGAGGTAGGGTCTTATCGCTTTCAGATTTGCACAGTAGTATGGTATGACATTCTTCATGCAGTTAACCATGTGAGCAAACTTCTGCAGTCTCCTACAATGCAGTTTGATGTGGCAGTCAACCTCCTCACAAAAACAAAAGACTCACTCACCAGCTACAGAAACACAGGTTTTGTTGCAGCACAAGTCGTAGCTAGGGACATATGTGAGGAAATGAATGTGGAGACTGTGCTGAAGGAGAAGAGGCTCAGATCCACAAAAAAGCACTTTGCTTACGAAGCTCCTGACGAACCATTTACAGAAACCTTAAAGAGGCTGGAAGTCAAATTTTTCAATATGGTGGTGGATTGTGCCATCGGGTCAATAAATGAGAGATTCAAAACATTAGATGATGTGAAGACATATTTGGGGTTCTCCTAAACTTCACCACAATGAACAAGGAAGACTTGTCCTGCAAGTGTGAAAAGCTCTCTAAGATACTGAGCTCTGGAGTTGACTTTGACATTGATGGAAGAGAACTGGCCCTCGAAATTAAGAACTTGCCGACTTTACCTTCACACAACATGACTGCATTGGAGCTTCTCTCCTTCATTCATCAGAAGCAACTGGAGGAACTATACCCCAATCTCTGGGTTGCACTAAGAATTGCCTGCATTCTACCTGTGACAGTAGCGTCAGCCGGAGGAGCTTCTCTAAGATGAAGCTAATCAAGAACTACCTCAGATCATCAATGGGGCAGAATCGCCTCAGTGGCCTTGGCATCATAAGCATCAACCAGGACGTTGGCAGGGAGATTTCATATGATGATGTTATTGATGATTTCTCCCAGAAAAAATCTAGGAGGCAAAAATTTTGAAGATACAAACTGTTCTGTATAACTGTTAGCTATTACACGATTGTATCGTAGTTAGTAATTGTTTGGTAGTTGATAATTGCATTATTTTTTTATACATAGTTCTGTGTCATTTATTCTAAATAATGTATAAGCTAATTTTCAGGAATTTCATGAAGAGTATTTTTTCTGTTTGTCTTCTGAAAGTACATATATGTTGTTTTGGACATAAATGTTTCATTAAAATTGTTTCATAATTGTTTTTTATTAACACAGCCATTTTTTGTATGTGTGTGCTGAGGTGATGTAGTAAGGCGTGAGTTGGTGGATGGAGGGGTGGGGCCTCAAATGGCTAGAAACGGCCCTGCAATGGCTCTTCCTCTTCTAGATTTTCTAACAAATGCTAAGTATGCAACTAGACGCCTATATTAGTATATAACCATAACTACAGACTATAACTAACCATAACTAGAAATTAAAACTTAGCACTTTTTTTTTGTTACATTTGTTATGGTTATAGTTTTGTTTACACACAACATCAGGGAGAGGAGAATGGATATTGCAATACGGTGATAGTGCATAAGTTGGCCGTAAATTATTCTTAAAAAAATACTTCGCTGTAAATTAGTTAACACCAATTTCTTGTTCGTTTGTGACAGCTTTCGAAAAAAACAAAATTCCTCTTAATAATACCTAACATTTTATTTGCTTTATTTCTAGCCTCTAAGCACTGCTTAGAAATTTTAGATCACTACAGAGGTTGAAGTCACCAAATATTGGGTAATGTCATGTTAACAAAATCCTTTATTGAAGCAGAAAAACAACGAACAACTATCAAACAGGGTAAATCAGCTGTTTAAATTTAGTAATTTTTGGGCGCGTTGTTGATCTAACCAATTGAATGACCGGTTAGATCAACTATACACCTTTGATGACTGGTTAGGTTAAGTCGTGATATTTTCGCTAGTTTAATAAAAAATATGATTTAACCTAACCAATTGTCAAGGGCATACAGTTGACCTAACTGGGCATTCAATTAACCTAACTGGACATTCAGTTGACCTAACCAAATTATCAAATTCTTTTCATAACACCAGCGTTGCAAAATTATTTCATTAGGTCATTAAAACAATAGACACTTCGATAGACGATTTTTTTTTTAGTTTACGAATGTAAAGCACGACATTATCAAATATTGTGTGGTTTTGCATTAAGTGCATCATTTTACTTTATCTATCTATAATTTACGACCAAGTATTTTTTCAAGAATAATTTACGGCCAAATTATGCACTATCGCCTGCAATACCTTCTCCTCAAGCAGTTTCAATATACTGGGTGATCCAGATAAATGGGACCCACAAAAAAAAGCCAAATATTCTTAATATTTAATTCCTTTCATAAAAACTATATATCATTCGAAAGAGCAGAGTTACAAGTTTATTATGAAATATTTATTTTTTTAAAATGACTCCTTTCAAATGTGCTCCATTAGTTGCCAAGCATTCCAGTGTTCTCGCTTGTAAGTTCTGCATCACTTTTGCAAGAGTGTGCGGTGGTATGGCGGCCTTCAATTCTTGCAAGGTCGTTGGGTTATTTCTGTAGACCCTACTCTTTAAATATCTCCAGAGATAATAATCTAAGGGAGAAAAATCCGGAGACCTTGCGGGCCATTCAACGTCTCCAAATCTTGAGATTAACTCGCCTGGAAACGTTTGACGCAAAACTGCCATGCAGTTCCTCGTGGTATGGCAGGTAGCTCCGTCTTGTTGGAACCAGTGGTTTTCTAGACAAATATCTCTTAATTTAGGAATAAGGAAATCGGTCAACATTTTTTCGTAGCGATCACCATTTACAGTGACCGTGTTTCCGGTGGAATCCTCGAAAAAGTACGGCCCTATGATCTGAGATGCAGTAAGACCACACCAAACAGTTACATGCTGACTATGCAACGGGACTTTGGTAATATTCAATGGATTTTCTGTTGCCCAGAAACGACAATTTTGTTTGTTTACAGTTCCATTCAAGTGAAAATGGGCTTCGTCTGACATAATCAAAGTTGCTAGAAAATTGGTGGTCATTTGCCTTCTGTTGGATCCATTGACAGAATTGTCGTCTTCGTGCGAAATCTCCATCGTTTAGTTGTTGCACTGTTTGAATTTTATATAGAAAGAGCATTAAATTTTGCTTGAATATACGGTGTGTTGTTCCATATCCAACTCCTAACAGCTGAGAAGCACGTCTGATGCTTATGTTAGGATTATCCTGTACAATTTCATGAGTTCTGTTAATGATCTCGTCTATCCTTGCTGTGCGCACTCTTCCAGTTGGTTTTCTTTTTCCAATGCTGCCAGTTAGGGAAAAATTTCTGACACACCGACGGATTACTTTCTTAGAAGGTGATTTTGACATCTGAAAATTTGTCTTGAAAGATCTTTGAGCTGAAACTACACTTCTTCCATGCTCATAATATTGCTCAGTTATGAAACGCAGCTGTTCCACAGTCCATGCAGTCATCTTGAAGGGTTAGTTTTAACTAACACTTTTATTTTGTTTTGTATCTTATCTTGTCTTGTATTGTCAAAACCTATACAATCCTGTACAAACTTGTAACTATCCTCTTTCGAATGATGCGTATGATTTTATAAAAGGACTTATACTTTAAGAGTTACAGGGGTTTCTTTTGGGTCCCATTTCTCTGGATCACCCTTTATTTCGTGTACTGTGCAAGAGATATGGAATATATTCAGAGATGGGCAGTAATGTATTTGATAAATACTTAAATACATATTTAAATATTGCATTTATAAATACAATTTTCAGGGTATTTAAATGTGTATCTAAATACATTATTATTAATGTATTTTGTAATTATAACTACATATTTTCAAATACATTTGCAAAAAATCATGGATTTTTTTTCCATTATTGCGAATATTTTACTCTCATAATTTTTGGTAAATCAAGAATTAAATTATTTTTCCTGTAACTGTTCCAAACTGTACTGTCTTATGTTTATTATGGTTTATGTAGTCCCTTCTTTCTGTTGCCTCTCTTTGGATTGCCTTAGTAGTATAGCCGAAAAGGGGAGAGTGCAGGAATGTTGCAGGTTATTATGTAATGTTGCAAAGGGGGTGGGGGGAAACTTGGAGGCGGCGTTATCCCCCAAGAAAAGGAGAGGAGGAGGAGAGTGTTCACCTGGCAGGAGCCAAGTGCACACTAAGACTTCATCCAAGTTGGCGTTGTTTTATAGGCTCCTAATCAGCCAGAATCAGCCAGTTGGCTGAGCTGCCAGATAGCGCCATGTATTCCATTGTATACATTATTATCCTAACCAGCCAGTAGGCTTAGAAGACTGAGTTGCCAGATACCATTGTATACATTATTATAGACTCCTAATCAGCCAGTTGGCTTAGAAGGCTTGATTTGCCAGATACCGTTGTATACATTATACGCCTAATCAGCCAGTTGGCTGAGTTGCCAGATAGCGCCATGTATTCCATTGTATACATTATTAGCCTAATCAGCCAGTTGGCTGAGTTGCCAGATACCACTTTTTACCATTGTATACATTATTAGAATACCGGTAGTAGAAGGCATAACAATAAACAACATTGCATCATTCTTTTTATTATAAATATATAGAAAATAAATATACATTTCAATATGTACATAACAGTACAGGTAATATATACACACAATTATATATAAAATAAATATACATTTCAAATAAATATACATTTCAATATGTACATAACAGTACAGGTAATATATACACATAATTATATATAAAATAAATATACATTTCAAATAAATATACATTTCAAATACATTTCAATATGTACATAACAGTACAGGTAATATATACACACAATTATATATAAAATAAATATACATTTCAAATAGAAATACATTTCAATATGTACATAACAGGAGAATTATCACGCAAAATATATATATATATAAATACATGTCAATAATAATATGCGTATAATCGGGGAAATGTCAAGCAAAATATATATATACAATTCACTTTTTTTTCAAAATACTAAACTCGGTCTTAATCGAGTTTACAATTACATCATTATTGCTCTGCATTACGCAGTATATGCGGCTTAATATTATTTCACCGCTTAAAGTATAGGGAAGCCTGTATTCGATATGAAGGGCTTTCATATCGTTCAGTACTATTTTTGTTCCCACTTTACAACCGGTTGGTAAGTCATCTTTAAACACGTCTAGAATACAATCAAAAGCACGCACAAAGAGTTCATCGTTAGCTACATTATTAAACACAAGTTTATAAGAACACTTCTCCAATCGAGGGTTTATTTTACCGACTCGAGCTTTTCAATCGTGAACTCACTCAACATAGCGGCAATTGAAATAATCTTCTAAATCGTTACGACAACTGCGCGTTATATAAAGAAATAGTTCTTCAGGGTGAACGGTGTAGGTGAGCTCAGCCTTGTACCGATCAATTGCTTTGTACCAAAGTTCATGGTATTTCAAAGAGTCTAAACTTTTTAAATAAACATCCAGCACTAGACCATTCTCACCAGCCCTACACTCGGTAAACCCATCGAGCAGAGCAGTGTATGCGTATTCAAGTACTCTATCAAAATAAAACATATCCGTAACACGCGCGTCTAATATAGGTTTCAGTTTACGGAATCCGACGATTTCAAACATTCTGTCGAGGATGAAACGGTTTCGCGTAGGAATAAGAACGTTATTATCAGAAGCATTCTTCCACATCAGCCTTATATCAATGCACGGCCGATCGTTATTTATACACAACGTACATACAACGGTGTATGAGGGCGCGTCACTAATCTGCTCTCTTCTTGTACCTACGTTAGCAGGTATTTTATAACGATCTTCACACCACTTATCAACTATCACAAAGATTCTATTCATCTCCTCGATACTTAAATAAACCCGTTTGTTTGTCGGTCTACATTCCGTTTCCAGTACATAGCTAATGGTACCGGAATTACGCCTGAACACGCGCAACGATTTCGTCACGGACACATCGTACGAGGCGTTGAGAATGCTGCTCAAAGGAAGTTCCATCGTATTCGAAGAGCGCACGTCCACTCGGCTCAAGCTCTGAGATAACTATGAGCCGTGTGAGGCACAGGCAGGAACGGTTTCGACGGGCGGCTGACTCGATGACACGTGAATGGGCATGTTCGTACGACTCGAATTGTTGTACCGGTACAAGAATATCACTACCAGCCTACGCACTTTGGATAAGAACTAGGAGCTAATCATCTCCACACTCCGGCGCACTATTTGAGAGGAACATATGCTCATATTTTTCCTTTCTACCCATCAAACGATACTCGTCTCTAAAATCTGTTAAAAACTCACGCATGGCACTAGCCACAACCTCACTATGAACCTCATCATGATATACGTTAATATAGTGATAAAAACACCTAAGATTGTCCATGATCACGAGATTCACATTTTCAGACGTAGGGTATGAGTATTCGACATGGTGTAGCATGACGTAATACCGCTTGTCACACCACCCATCCACAAGGCTCATTATCCATACCTGCTGCTTCTCTTCTGCACTCGTTGTTTCTTTTACTTCACGGTGTATGTGAGACTTTATAAAGTTTAGCCCTGCAGCATACTTCAGCACATCGTCTGTGCAACGAAAGCCTTCAACAGTCTCACCAGAACATCCGTAGAGTATTTGTACATCTTGGAACTTCGCACAATCCAATGTGGTTTTAAAAGAGGCATAGGAGGGGGGAATAGGAAGTTTTTCGGTATCCACCACATCCTCACACTTTACTGAATACCATTTCATAAACGTTGTGCAAGCGATATTAAAGGTAGCCATTTCAATATGTCTGATCTGAGTACACGTCTGATCTGAGTACACGTCTGATCTCTCGGGCTTACTGCAGTCGACTGACCACGCAGGGAATCACAGATAGCAACATGACTCACGCAGTGGGCGGAGCTTAGAACTTTCACCTACACACACACACACACACACACACACACACACAAAGGAGAAAGTGAAACGCTATTTGATTTATTTAATAAACGAGATATTCAAGTTATATATATTTACAAATACGATTTAATAAACGGGATATTCAAGTTATATATACAGTCGACTCCACTTAAAAAGGTCACCTAATTAGCAGGTCATATGGTTTAAGCAGGTCATCTTGCTAAATCCCAAATATTTTTATATGTCTGCCATTATAATTATATATGGATAAGAAGGTCACGTCTAGGCTAGGTAAGCCGCTTAATGAGGTTAAAAATACAAGTATCAGTCAGAACTATTTTTGCCACTTTCCACCAGAATCAGATTTATTACCGTAAGAAAATATTTACCGTGAGAAAATATTTACCGTGAGAAAATAACCATTCCAAACATTATTATCGGAAATTCCAGAACCTTCCTGGCTGAAAGCCGGCCCACAAGCCCCGCCTTGTTGGTCATTTTAAGGAAGCCGATTGGTTAACATTTTATGAGAGAACTGTAATTGTATTTCTCGAATTATTAGCAAAATTCATTTTCTTACCAGATATTGGCTTGCATTGCCGCATCTACTGTAACTCCTGAATTACTGTATGTGTATACTCCTGTGTGTATAACTCCTGAATTCAAAATTTTGCCTCCTTTATTTTGCATAAAAAAAATGGCGAACAACGCATTAACATTTGAAGAAAAGTTAAAATTTTAGAAGAATGGGACAAATCAACAGGAATATCTCAACGACAATTCGCCAAAACGAACAATATCACACTATCAGTTTTTCAACGGATAATAAAAAATAGTGCTTCTTTGAAAAAAAGTGTAGCATTACAAAGTTGTTCATCAACAAGAAAACGCAACAGACAATCTATTACCTACGAAGATATTGATCAAGCCTTGCTGAACTTTTTCACTGCTGCGCGAAATGCTAAAAGACCAATTTCCGGGCCGTTATTGAAAACTAAGGCCGAAAAATATGCTACTGACCTAGGCTTTAACAACTGAAAATGCAGTGATGGTTGGTTATCAAGATGGAAAAAACGGCACAACATTGCTCAGAAGATTATTCATGGTGAAAAACTTGATAACGATATTACTGCAGCTACAACATTTCAAACAGAAGTCTTGAGCAAATTGCTTGAAAATTATGAACCTAAGAATATCTACAATGCTGATGAGACGGGCATTTATTTCAGGGTGACACCGGATAGAACACTTGCTTTCAAGAATGAATGGCTGTAAAAAATCAAAGGAACGCTTAACTGCATTAGTATGTTGTAACATGGATGGAACAGATAAGAGAAAGTTTTTTATTATAGGTAAATCTGCAAAACCACGTTGCTTCAAAAATGTCAAAACATTTCCGGTTTTATACAAAGCGAATAAAAGTGCGTGGATGACAGCTCAGCTTTTTATTGACTGGTTGTGGCAGTGGGAAAATGAACTCAAACGATCGAACAGAAAAATAGCTTTGTTGTTAGATAACTGCCCGGCTCATCCCCATGTTGAAAGTTTACAACAAATCCAACTAATTTTTTTACCTGCAAATACGACAGCTATAATTCAACCCCTCGATCAAGGAATTATTAAGAACTTGAAAGGATTCTACAGGAAACAGCTGTGTGAAAAACTATTAATGCAAATGGAGAACATAAATGAGACAACAATTACAATTCCGATAGCAAAAGCGGCAAATAAGATAACAGTTTTAGATGCAATTTGCATGCTCGCATTAGCGTGGGAAAATGTGAAACAACAAACAATTTTGAACTGTTATGTGAGATGTGGCTTACGAAGAAGCGATGAAGATACAAATCTTGCAATTGACACCATTGAAGATATTGAGCTTCCGGAAGGAATTGAAAGAGAAGATTTTGATAGAATGGCAGAAATATCAGAAAATGAAGGCATTTTTGAAGGGGCAACAGACGAAGAAATCATTGCAGGAATTAAACAAAAAGAAGACAGCGAAGATCAAGATAGCGACGATGATGAAAATGAAACATATACACCCCTTTCCCGTAAAGAAATTTCGACTCTTTCGAATTTATTAGATAGATATGGAAATATGCAAGGCAACCTTTCAACTTTAAAACATATTTCCGCTATACAAACAGAACTGAGTAAATTGTGCGCAAATAATTTAAAACAAGCTACCATCAATGATTATTTTCGTGAATAAATACTGTATGACGTATTTTAACCCTATTGATCCAAAGTTGTATATACAATTAATGTTTTTTAATAAATTAAATAAAGTACTGTAAGACTGTATTTTAATAAAAAAACTATTGAATGAGTTAGTGTTTAATATACTGTACCTCTTTACTGTTATAACAAAGTAGAACAACAATAGAGCGTATAAAAAGTTAATGGAATGGTAATAATATATGTATCCTGCCTAAACACTAAGAAATGGATAAGCAGGTCGGCCGCATAAGAAGGTCAGAAACGTTTAGTCCCAAAGTGACCTTTTTATCCGGATTTGACTGTATATATATATATATATATATATATATATATATATATATATATATATATATTTACAAATAGATACGATTATATACAAGACGTGTGAGTTAGAAGCATCATTGGTATCCAAAGGGTACGGTATCATAGGTACCAGGTAACTGGTAACGTTTCCTATAGGTGTTACGGCACACCATCGTACCCCTAAGTTCCTTCACGCCTCCCAGCTTCTGCGCCCGAAAATTGTGGGTGCCTACAATTAGTTGGTGAGGTTGCAAACATACTAGATCCTTCAACGACTCAAAGTTAACAACCTCCCGATTCGCATGGTTGAGCGTAATACCCTTTGCCTTCACGATATATTTCATTTCCTCCCCTACCCTGACCCGTACCCCATAAGTCTTAGGTCCTGTTGAGATAAAAGAGTCGGCGTATGCGTCGTCCCCATACTCATCCTTGATCTCATCAGTGAGCTCGCCGAGGAACTCCCCAATAGCGGGCATGTAATCACCCTCCCTCTCTGTGAATATCACGCTATCTGTATCGGCATACAATACTCTCCGCCCAAGAGAATGCAATAGACCCCAAAGTTTTATACGGGCGTAGGCTGTTGTGAAGCTCGCCACAGGTATGTTTGTAACCCTTGAGGTATCTGTGGCAAATTCAGTGTTGTTGTACTTTATCACGTAAGTATTACCTACATTCACGATCTCCATGACCTCTTTATCGGGGGCATTGGCATAATCCCAGACATCGCTATAACTTTGTGCCAAATGAATGTTCCCTCTGCCGGTATTCTGCGCAAATTTTCCCCATAGACTGTTTAGACACAATTTTGCACTAAAGCGCTTGCCAGGATTCTTTACAATTTGGACACGATCAAGTTGTATACCTTCGCGGTCGCGGTAACGTTGAATATAGGCAGACTTTTCATCTTCGGTATCAACTCCTCGCGGATACCCTGATGCTTCAACCTTATCCTTCAAAAAGGCGTTTATATATGGTGTGAAAAGGTTGGGGAGCTTCTGAAACCTCCACACCTCGTGTATCTTCAGTATTCTATAACCATGGCGTACGGCTAGGGCCAGCTCAGGACTTGTATATACGCCTCTGATCTTACGCTGGTGGGGTATATGGTTACATTCGCCGTTATCCTCTTCCGCGCACTTCACGCACAGGGGAAACATGAGCTTGTCATCGATAACGACAGGTAAGATAGGCATCCATAAACTGCTTGGGGGAGTACGTCTACGAAAGAGAGCCCAAAGTAATGATCATTCAAATTTTTTGAAAATTCATTGATGGAGGGTATGCTAGGTCCCACCAGTTTCTCAGGAGCGCCCACGGGGTACGGATGGCTCTTCATCACGTATGGGTATAAAGAACAGAAATCGTAGTAATGGAGCTTCACGCCCACCGTAGGTGGAAAGTATAGTCTGAATGGATTTGTACGTCCTCCAAACAAGCTATCACCACATTTGAGAGGGTCCAGCACCATTGAACGCTTGATCGTTTTTATTTCCTCACGGTATACAACGTCTGTCTCCATCCGTGCATCATATTCATGCTCCCACATGACTTTGTGAGTGAACTGCGATCCTATAAGTTGATCGCGGGTGCGGGTCCCTGCAAGACAGTCGGCAGGAGATCTACCGTGGATATCTCCGACGATACCGCACTCAGGGCGGGGGCATCCATGCCACCAGCATCCATTAAAGGAATACACAGTCTTCACACCAGTGACACGGTTTTCACTTAACCCATCAACCCAAAAAACACGTCCATTAATCTTAATGGGTACTTCACCCGTGTTGCGGGCGTGCTTTATGTATACACCTGTTTGTTGCTGCAGGTGTATGAGCCAGTAAATAGCCTTGTGTCCGTAACTGCGGGGGTTGTTTCGGTGAATAATGGCTAAGGTGTCTTTAGGCATGAAGTTATTCTTGAACACCGTAAAACATAATGATGCGATGGTGGTTGCGACTTGCAGTGGATCGCATTTGAAACGGGCTATGTACATACTTCTAAAGGCCTGGAAACATACTCTAAGCACGCGCACATCATTCACGCAATAACGCTCACATTCATCAGCTATATTATAAGGGTTACTTTCATTAAAACTGTCGTAGTATCGATCAAAGTCTTCACGTTCATCCATACAGTCAAAATAATGTTTGGGGGGCGGTGGGCCTACGTAGTTTAAAGTCTCGCTGGTGAGGAAAGTGTATGGGAAGTATCCTTTGGAAACTTCAGCTGCTACTCCCATCACCTTGGGTAGCTTTGCTAATTTACAAGGTGTGAATAATAAAGTATCTTTAAATTGTACATTGCCTCTTATCTGCATCTGTATTAATTTGTTGCCTCTTTTCAATGGATCACCTGTAAATATCTCAGAGGATTCGTGTTCAAGCAACTCCTTATAAAGGAACTGCGTGTCAAACTTTGCCCCGTTATGGGCGAGAATATACACAGTCATTTTTTTGAACTTGTCGGCTAACTTGACAATATAGGACACAAATAGTTTCACAGGACTATCGCTGACATTCGTTTTAAAAACGTTTGTCCGTTTACCGCATTTGGGGCACTCGTCACATTCGATACCCATACACTCATCACAGATGGTCTGGCTCACAAGTAAATGTGGAATTACCTCTTTGGTTTCAGCGTTCGTATATTTTTCTATATCGTAGTACACAGTTATACAAGGGTTATTTTTAGGCTTAGCATCTTTCATATAACACACATGCTTTACTCCATCCGCCTTATATTCCTCCTGGCATGTAGGACAGTGAATTACGTCGCACTTGTGCTTAAATTTTCCCCAATTATCCATTGTGTGAAACATACCACATTCACAGATTCTCATTTTCCTGCACGTACCAATTGATTTATGGAGATCAAAGCAGCTATTATTGAAAAATGTGCGTCTACACACATCACAGTCTCTCTTCTCAACTACACGGCTTTCACATTTGGTGCTTTTACACTGCTCACATACCATGTGGCATTCTTTACAATGTCTCACTATATCATCCGCAAACTCGAGGCACCCCTTACACAAATCATGATGTCTCCCATATTTTCGACTTTTGTCATAACTCGCGTAAAGCCCCCTTATATTACGGATGGGGAGATACGTTGTCCCTGACAATCCTAAAATAAGTAGGGGTCTTGTACGATCTCTCACACAGCTTTTAAAAACATACACAGTCCGGCGGCGATCATCCAAACCAAATACAACTATGCGCACATTCATTTCCTGTTCTACCTTTCTCAGCTCTTCAGGACCCATATTACAGTCAAATTCAAGTTCACAGTCTACAGCTAGTTTACGGGCACGCTCAACGATCGTAGGCAGCCAAATTTTTTGAGTCCGTGTATTTTGTACAGTAAAATACGTGCTAAGAGTACTGCTATAAAGCCGCAACCACGATCGACGTTTTATACTCCTTCCTCTATGGTTGGGGATGAGCAATGCGCAGAAGGCGTGCCTGGGTATCCCCAACAAACTGGTGCTCCACTATATTACTGTAAATATAGCACATGTCTGGGGACCTTTCAGCCAATTTCTCCATCTTCAATTGATACATTAATCTGGACAAGTTATACTGTGTCTCGTGAAATGTGTCTCTTTGGAAGGCTGCGCTATATCGGCCGTTGGCTAGAATTTTGAACTTTCTATGTTCTTTAAGACGTCTGTTAGTCTTTGATTTTAGGATTAGTGTATGTGCAGGGTTGTTTACGATTTCATATACTAAATCATTCGTAAGGTTTGAGTTTCTTAAACTCACGTTTAAGCCTCTCACAACATCCTCGGGCCGAACCATATTGACCCGGCCCTAGTCTTACTTCTGTACTGTAATACCGTGCAATCTTAGTCCGAGCGATGCGCATAGTTTCATCCATAGCTACCCCAGCTTTTTCACACTCGTCAATGTCTCTAAGAATCGTAAAAACGGTTTCTTTATGTTCAATATTTAAAAAGACGGTGTCCAGCTGAATTTCGCATATCCCCACCTCATACGAATCACGACCCAATTCAATGTGCCCATGGAGTTCTGTTACAAGTTGGCTAGCGTGTTGTTAGGGTGTACAGACAGGGACGAGGAGGACGGGAGTGTGACGTAGAAATGGTTAGGAGCCATGTTGCATACTATTTAAGCTTCATTATTGCATCAGCTTTTATATAGGTGTTGAAGCTTTCTGGGTACCCTAGCCATTTCACCAGGTACATTTTTCTCCTTCCTGAACCTTTGCTTCCTAAAATTTTCTCAATTTTAAACACATTTTTTTCTAATTAAACGCAACTTTCTGCAATTCCTCGCGGTAAAAACCTCCTGAGATTTCTTCCCCATTCAAATCTTCAATGTAATACATCATTATCACACCTTTAGGTCTCACAGCCCTAACTTTAAAAATCTCGCGTGTCCATCCTTGCTCAAAACCCTTTGCGAATTTATTCCCCGAACGCGACAGCCTTACATAATCATTGATTTTGAAGCGCACAGAGTGTGGTGGTGGTGGTGGTCCATCTCTTCTCGGGAGCGTACCTCTTTCTAAAACTTCGTTAGGTGTTGCCCCAATCGTGCGATGGTGTGAGCGGTTGTAGGATGATGCCAATGATTCCAGAATGTCTAGAAATCTGTATGTTTTTTATGTGTAAAATAACGGTGCATGCGTTCCTTTATGGTGCGCTGAACTCTTTCAGCTAAAGAAGCCTTATGTATAGAATTGGTTGTGTAATAGCTGATATTAAACTCTGTCAACATATTCTGAAAAGCACGGCCTATAAACTCCTTCCCCATATCCGTAACAAAAATAGCCAGGAACCCTGTTTTCTTTTAACATTAGCGTTTTGGTGGCTTTTAGCACTTGTTTCAGGTGATTTATTTTTCAGAGGAAACTAGCCACAGATATCTAGAGAACACGTTCTATATGAATAGAATGTAGCGGTAACCATCGTTATACACAGAATATCTTTGCATGTCTGTTAAATCTTGCTTGCCAAATAGAATCAATCGAGGAAGCCGTTGTCTTGGCTGTTTTAAACCTTTTTCTCACAGGCTTATGAAGCGTATAGCGTCCTGCTCCCTCAAAAAATCTTTCAACATCTTTTTTTTCCCTACTCCGTAAACACTTCTGTACAGTCTATCTACGCCCCCGTAAGAGGATGGGGTAGAAATGTCATAATAGCGTTTAGTTAATACGTTATAGCCATTTGCGTATTTTAGAGGCACGTGGGGATTGGTTTGGTTTAACCTCTTCTTGCTCCTCTCAAAGGTGTTACGCCGGGGGTGACGGCGCCTTCAATTGTGTCACAGGCGTTGCATGTTCCAAGTCTTTTAACCTGTTCAGTTTCCTATCAACGTTTTAGGGACATTTATTTGTTGTAGTCTTGCTTTAATATGCTCCATCCTGATGGTGATGGCCTATCCCACTTTCTCACCAGATCATTGACAATGTCTACGATATTCGATCCCTGTACCTTGATCCTTCCACAATGATCTCCCCTGTATCAGTTCATTGTATGGCGGGATCCTCATTCAATAGATTATAAAGACTTAAGCCTTACTCCTCAATGTAAGTGGGAGGGTATTTTTAATACATGTTCGATATGTTGTGTGGCTAATCTTTTTGGTTGGTCAGCTGTGTCGTCGGTACAGATCCTATGTCGCCATCGTCCCCCGTGCGTGCCTAATAACCACAGGAATCTCTGTAGGGCTCTTATAATTTTTCGTACTCGTGAAGAAATTTCTGCAGAGCTTCTGGTATAAGATTCTTTTCTCATCAGGTGTTTTTTTCACTGTTAATAGGCTAAACAATTCGCTTTCCATTCTTTTAAGTCTGCTTTTACGGGGATCTAGATCCGTGTCTCTTTGCAGTGAGGCGTACAGTCCTCGTGGGATCGACTACACTTTCTTCATTATATTAATCTAGTCAGTAAAGGGCCCAAACTGAAAATAAGATGGGGAGAAATGACCCTCCTGTTTGCACAATACTCGTTTTTCTTCGCTACAGTTGTTGACTTTTACGAGCGAGTGTACGTATTATGTCTTGTAGCGGCGTAGGCGAGCCTTCTGATGGGCTTTCATTGATACATTGCAATTTATAACGTTAAAGACAGATTCACAGATGCATTTTAAAAGTCGGCGTCGATATTTTTAATAAACATCTGCTGGCATTGCGGGGCCAGTCGATGATAGATTTTTATTAATTCATGGTATTTCTTTAGTCTCTTTGTCATTCTTGGAATATACACCGTTTCAGGCTCGTTTGAAATATATTCGTTCGCAGAGCACTCTAAACGTGTTTCGCGGATGAAGGTCGCCAAAGCAATATCCGTAACGCAATGCTTGTAGCTTCTTTTTATATAACTTCCAAAAACTCCTTACGCTGATTCGGGAACATTTGATTGGCTAATACCCCAATTTGTGATACATCTCTACGTTGCGCGAATAAGACTAGATATTGCGTATTTAACGACACATCGCGCATGTATCTATTTTTTGAAAAATAGATTCTGATTGATGAAGAACACGCTTATGTTAAGATGGTGGGAGTATACTGTAAATGTCTCGGCAAACGTTTTTATCCATCTCCAACATGAGATCGTCAATTACAATGATTGTATGTTCAGTTCCCTTTAGCGAATTAACGTCATATACACCTTTGTGGAACAAAATATCATCTTGGTACTCGTTGAACACTGATTGATACGTCGAATAGCACCACATAACTTTATGCACAAATTTCGAGAACATCTCGCCCTTTTCTTTAATGATTTTAAGCATAAACACAGTTTTACCACATCCTGTAGGTCCAGATATAATACATGTGGATGGGCTCGTGAATCTGAATTTTCTACAGAGTCCATTTCTAACACGTCACACTCCTAAGTGGGTCATTTACAAAATATTACAAATTTTGAGTGCTGATCCTTATATTTCTTCTCCCACAGAACCGACGATGAGGTAGAGCACCATATCATTACGGATGACGATGACAGTGTAGTTGTGATCTCCTCCCCTGAACCCTCACCAGCGATACAGGTTGCACGTCCAAAGCGGAGGTATGAGAACCCCACATCAGGTATAAAGCGGCCGAAATACGTACCTGTTGTAGCAGACCCCCAACCCTCAACCTCTTACGCAACAACCTCCCCAGCAGCAGCACCTAATATACCCCATTATTCCGCCCCCCGTTCTGTTAAGTCTACAATAATAGATCCCCAACCCTCCTACGCAACAGGGCCCCCATCAGCAGCACCTAATATACCCCCTAATTCCGCCCCCCGTTCTGTTGAGGATGTTATTACGTTCGAGTTAGTGCGCGCCGCAGCCCCCACCCCCCGCCTTGACTAGAAATCGGTATAGAGTCAGGGTCGACCCTAGAGCCCTGTATAGCAATGGAATTGAGCGCGGGATACGCAGGGTTGTACAGCGTATTATAGAGTTTGCTCTTCAGAATCGCGACGAGCGTGAGGTCAGGATGTGTCTGTCCTTTGGATTCGGGTCAGATGACGGTGATGTAGACGATTATTGGGTGATAGTACCGTTTAGACGTTTGGCTGCTGAAGATGTAGAATATGTATTAGGGCGTATAATGCAAGCCGTCCAAAGTAGTATAGCCTTCAATATGGACAACTTCACGGTAAATATTGACCGTGTATTCCGTGTTGCGGGTCATAGTGCCATACCGTATACTCTTAACTTCAATTCTCCAACTATTTACCGAAGGCATATAAACGTCGATCGTGGTTGCGGCTTTATAGCAGTATTCTTAGCACGTATGTTTACTGTACAAAATACACGGACTCAAAAAATTTGGCTGCCTACGATCGTTGAGCGTGCCCGTAAACTAGCTGTAGACTGTGAACTTGAATTTGACTGTAATATGGGTCCTGAAGAGCTGAGAAAGGTAGAACAGGAAATGAATGTGCGCATAGTTGTATTTGGTTTGGATGATCGCCGCCGGACTGTGTATGTTTTTAAAAGCTGTGTGAGAGATCGTACAAGACCCCTATTATTTTAGGATTGTCAGGGACAACGTATCTCCCATCCGTAATATAAGGGGGCTTTACGCGAGTTATGACAAAAGTCGAAAATATGGGAGACATCATGATTTGTGTAAGGGGTGCCTCGAGTTTGCGATGATATAGTGAGACATTGTAAAGAATGCCACATGGTATGTGAGCAGTGTAAAAGCACCAAATGTGAAAGCCGTGTAGTTGAGAAGAGAGACTGTGATGTGTGTAACGCACATTTTTCAATAAATGCTGCTTTGATCTCCATAATCAATTGGTACGTGCAGGAAAATGAGAATCTGTGAATGTGGTATTTTCACACAATGGATAATTGGGGAAAATTTAAGCACAAGTGCGACGTAATTCACTGTCCTACATGCCAGGGGAATATAAGGCGGACGGAGTAAAGCATGTGTGTTATATGAAAGATGCTAAGCCTAAAAATAACCCTTGTATAACTGTGTACTACGATATAGAAAAATATACGAACGCTGAAACCAAAGAGGTAATTCCACATTTACTTGTGAGCCAGACCATCTGTGATGAGTGTATGGGTATCGAATGTGACGAGTGCCCCAAATGCGGTAAACGGACAAACGTTTTTAAAACGAATGTCAGCGATAGTCCTGTGAAACTATTTGTGTCCTATATTGTCAAGTTAGCCGACAAGTTCAAAAAAATGACTGTGTATATTCTCGCCCATAACGGGGCAAAGTTTGACACGCAGTTCCTTTATAAGGAGTTGCTGAACGAATCCTCTGAGATATTTACAGGTGATCCATTGAAAAGAGGCAACAAATTAATACAGATGCAGATAAGAGGCAATGTACAATTTAAAGATACTTTATTATTCACACCTTGTAAATTAGCAAAGCTACCCAAGGTGATGGGAGTAGCAGCTGAAGTTTCCAAAGGATACTTCCCATACACTTTCCTCACCACGAGACTTTAAACTACGTAGGCCCACCGCCCCCCAAACATTATTTTGACTGTATGGATGAACGTGAAGACTTTGATCGATACTACGACAGTTTTAATGAAAGTAACCCTTATAATATAGCTGATGAATGTGAGCGTTATTGCGTGAATGATGTGCGCGTGCTTAGAGTATGTTTCCAGGCCTTTAGAAGTATGTACATAGCCCGTTTCAAATGCGATCCACTGCAAGTCGCAACCACCATCGCATCATTATGTTTTACGGTGTTCAAGAATAACTTCAATGCCTAAAGACACCTAGCCATTATTCACCGAAACACCCCTGCAGTTACGGACACAAGGCTATTTACTGGCTCATACACCTGCAGCAACAAACAGGTGTATACATAAAGCACGCCCGCAACACGGGTGAAGTACCCATTAATTAATGGACGTGTTTTTTGGGTTGATGGGTTAAGTGAAAACCGTGTCACTGGTGTGAAGACGTGTATTCCTTTAATGGATGCTGGTGGCATGGATGCCCCCGCCCTGAGTGCGGTATCGTCGGAGATATCCACGGTAGATCTCCTGCCGACTGTCTTGCAGGGACCCGCACCCGCGATCAACTTATAGGATCGCAGTTCACTCACAAAGTCATGTGGGAGCATGAATATGTGCACGGATGGAGACAGACGTTGTATACCGTGAGGAAATAAAAACGATCAAGCGTTCAATGGTGCTGGACCCTCTCAAATGTGGTGATAGCTTGTTTGGAGGACGTACAAATCCATTCAGACTATACTTTCCACCTACGGTGGGCGTGAAGCTCCATTACTACGATTTCTGTTCTTTATACCCATACGTGATGAAGAGCCATCCGTACCCCGTGGGCGCTCCTGAGAAACTGGTGGGACCTAGCATACCCTCCATCAATGAATTTTCAAAAAATTTGAATGATCATTACTTTGGGCTCTCTTCGTAGACGTACTCCCCGCAAGCAGTTTATGGATGCCTATCTTACCTGTCGTTATCGATGACAAGCTCATGTTTCCCCTGTGCGTGAAGTGCGCGGAAGAGGATAACGGCGAATGTAACCATATACCCCACCAGCGTAAGATCAGAGGCGTATATACAAGTCCTGAGCTGGCCCTAGCCGTACGCCATGGTTATAGAATACTGAAGATACATGAGGTGTGGAGGTTTCAGAAGCTCCCCAACCTTTTCACACCATATATAAACGCCTTTTTGAAGGATAAGGTTGAAGCATCAGGGTATCCGCGAGGAGTTGATACCGAAGATGAAAAGTCTGCCTATATTCAACGTTACCGCGACCGCGAAGGTATACAACTTGATCGTGTCCAAATTGTAAAGAATCCTGGCAAGCGCTTTAGTGCAAAATTGTGTCTAAACAGTCTATGGGGAAAATTTGCGCAGAATACCGGCAGAGGGAACATTCATTTGGCACAAAGTTATAGCGATGTCTGGGATTATGCCAATGCCCCCGATAAAGAGGTCATGGAGATCGTGAATGTAGGTAATACTTACGTGATAAAGTACAACAACACTGAATTTGCCACAGATACCTCAAGGGTTACAAACATACCTGTGGCGAGCTTCACAACAGCCTACGCCCGTATAAAACTTTGAGGTCTATTGCATTCTCTTGGGCGGAGAGTATTGTATGCCGATACAGATAGCGTGATATTCACAGAGAGGGAGGGTGATTACATGCCCGCTATTGGGGAGTTCCTCGGCGAGCTCACTGATGAGATCAAGGATGAGTATAGGGACGACGCATACGCCGACTCTTTTATCTCAACAGGACCTAAGACTTATGGGGTACGGGTCAGGGTAGGGGAGGAAATGAAATATATCGTGAAGGCAAAGGGTATTACGCTCAACCATGCGAATCGGGAGGTTGTTAACTTTGAGTCGTTGAAGGATCTAGTATGTTTGCAACCTCACCAACTAATTGTAGGCACCCACAATTTTCGGGCGCAGAAGCTGGGAGGCGTGAAGGAACTTAGGGGTACGATGGTGTGCCGTAACACCTATAGGAAACGTTACCAGTTACCTGGTACCTATGATACCGTACCCTTTGGATACCAATGATGCTTCTAACTCACACGTCTTGTATATAATCGTATCTATTTGTATATATATATATATATATATATATATATATATATATATATAACTTGAATATCCCGTTTATTAAATCGTATTTGTAAATATATATAAATTGAATATCTCGTTTATTAAATAAATCAAATAGCGTTTCACTTTCTCCTTTGTGTGTGTGTGTGTGTGTGTGTGTGTAGGTGAAAGTTCTAAGCTCCGCCCACTGCGTGAGTCATGTTGCTATCTGTGATTCCCTGCGTGGTCAGTCGACTGCAGTAAGCCCGAGAGATCAGACGTGTACTCAGATCAGACGTATTGAAATGGCTACCTTTAATATCGCTTGCACAACGTTTATGAAATGGTATTCAGTAAAGTGTGAGGATGTGGTGGATACCGAAAAACTTCCTATTCCCCCCTCCTATGCCTCTTTTAAAACCACATTGGATTGTGCGAAGTTCCAAGATGTACAAATACTCTACGGATGTTCTGGTGAGACTGTTGAAGGCTTTCGTTGCACAGACGATGTGCTGAAGTATGCTGCAGGGCTAAACTTTATAAAGTCTCACATACACCGTGAAGTAAAAGAAACAACGCGTGCAGAAGAGAAGCAGCAGGTATGGATAATGAGCCTTGTGGATGGGTGGTGTGACAAGCGGTATTACGTCATGCTACACCATGTCGAATACTCATACCCTACGTCTGAAAATGTGAATCTCGTGATCATGGACAATCTTAGGTGTTTTTATCACTATATTAACGTATATCATGATGAGGTTCATAGTGAGGTTGTGGCTAGTGCCATGCGTGAGTTTTTAACAGATTTTAGAGACGAGTATCGTTTGATGGGTAGAAAGGAAAAATATGAGCATATGTTCCTCTCAAATAGTGCGCCGGAGTGTGGAGATGATTAGCTCCTAGTTCTTATCCAAAGTGCGTAGGCTGGTAGTGATATTCTTGTACCGGTACAACAATTCGAGTCGTACGAACATGCCCATTCACGTGTCATCGAGTCAGCCGCCCGTCGAACCGTTCCTGCCTGTGCCTCACACGGCTCATAGTTATCTCAGAGCTCGAGCCGAGTGGACGTGCGCTCTTCGAATACGATGGAACTTCCTTTGAGCAGCATTCTCAACGCCTCGTACGATGTGTCCGTGACGAAATCGTTGCGCGTGTTCAGGCGTAATTCCGGTACCATTAGCTATGTACTGGAAACGGAATGTAGACCGACAAACAAACGGGTTTATTTAAGTATCGAGGAGATGAATAGAATCTTTGTGATAGTTGATAAGTGGTGTGAAGATCGTTATAAAATACCTGCTAACGTAGGTACAAGAAGAGAGCAGATTAGTGACGCGCCCTCATACGCCGTTGTATGTACGTTGTGTATAAATAACGATCGGCCGTGCATTGATATAAGGCTGATGTGGAAGAATGCTTCTGATAATAACGCTCTTATTCCTACGCGAAACCGTTTCATCCTCGACAGAATGTTTGAAATCGTCGGATTCCGTAAACTGAAACCTATATTAGACGCGCGTGTTACGGATATGTTTTATTTTGATACAGTACTTGAATACGCATACACTGCTCTGCTCGATGGGTTTACCGAGTGTAGGGCTGGTGAGAATGGTCTAGTGCTGGATGTTTATTTAAAAAGTTTAGACTCTTTGAAATACCATGAACTTTGGTACAAAGCAATTGATCGGTAAAAGGCTGACCTCACCTACACCGTTCACCCTGAAGAACTATTTCTTTATATAACGCGCAGTTGTCGTAACGATTTAGAAGATTATTTCAATTGCCGCTATGTTGAGTGAGTTCACGATTGAAAAGCTCGAGTCGGTAGAAATAAACCCTCGATTGGAAAAGCGTTCTTATAAACTTGTGTTTAATAATGTAGCTAACGATGAACTCTTTGTGCGTGCTTTTGATTGTATTCTAGACGTGTTTAAAGATGACTTACCAACCGGTTGTAAAGTGGGAACAAAAATAGTACTGAACGATATGAAAGCCCTTCATATCGAATACAGGCTTCCCTATACTTTAAGCGGTGAAATAATATTAAGCCGCATATACTGCGTAATGCAGAGCAATAATGATGTAATTGTAAACTCGATTAAGACCGAGTTTAGTATTTTGAAAAAAAAGTGAATTGTATATATATATTTTGCTTGACATTTCCCCGATTATACGCATATTATTATTGAAATGTATTTATATATATATATATATTGCGTGATAATTCTCCTGTTATGTACATATTGAAATGTATTTCTATTTGAAATGTATATTTATTTTATATATAATTGTGTGTATATATTACCTGTACTGTTATGTACATATTGAAATGTATTTGAAATGTATATTTATTTGAAATGTATATTTATTTTATATATAATTATGTGTATATATTACCTGTACTGTTATGTACATATTGAAATGTATATTTATTTGAAATGTATATTTATTTTATATATAATTGTGTGTATATATTACCTGTACTGTTATGTACATATTGAAATGTATATTTATTTTCTATATATTTATAATAAAAAGAATGATGCAATGTTGTTTATTGTTATGCCTTCTACTACCGGTATTCTAATAATGTATACAATGGTAAAAAGTGGTATCTGGCAACTCAGCCAACTGGCTGATTAGGCTAATAATGTATACAATGGAATACATGGCGCTATCTGGCAACTCAGCCAACTGGCTGATTAGGCGTATAATGTATACAACGGTATCTGGCAAATCAAGCCTTCTAAGCCAACTGGCTGATTAGGAGTCTATAATAATGTATACAATGGTATCTGGCAACTCAGTCTTCTAAGCCTACTGGCTGGTTAGGATAATAATGTATACAATGGAATACATGGCGCTATCTGGCAGCTCAGCCAACTGGCTGATTCTGGCTGATTAGGAGCCTATAAAACAACGCCAACTCGGCTGAATGCACTTGGCTCCTGCCAGGTGAACACCTCTCCTCCTTTCTCTCCTCCTCCTCCTTTCTCTTGGGGGATAACGCCGCCTCCAAGTTTTCCCCACACCCCCATTTGCAACAACCCCCTTTGCAACAACCCCCCTCCCCCCTTTGCAACAACCCCCTTCCCCCTTTGCAACAACCCCCACCCCCCTTTGCAACATTACATAATAACCTGCAACATTCCTGCACTCTCCCCTTTTTCGGCTATACTACTTGCCTTTGTTGCAGATAGGAAGCCTCAAACTACGATAACAATAATAAACACTGAAAATGGAAAGTATTTAGGATGTATTTAGATTATATTTAAATACATTTTTGAAGTAATGTATTTAGTATTAAATTACATTCCAGTTTACAGTAATGTATTTGGTATTTAAATACAAATTTGCGTGATATTTAGTATTTAAATACATTTTAAAGTATTTATGCCCATCTCTGAATATATTTAATATTTGATCATGTCATCCTAATATTTCAAGGGTTCTCTGGCTGTTACATTTTCTATCCTGGAATTGATGATAATACTGGTGCAGATGATGGTCCGAGGAGTAATAATTTTTAGACACCACATTATTTAAATAGTTTTTCGATGGGCAGATTTTTCAGACGTCTTATGAAAGTCGGCAGAACTCAGAAAATTAACCAGTTCTCTGGGAAAAATTCGTGGAACAACACATTATTTTTAGATATTTTCATGCAAAATGAAATTTTAATTGTTTTTCAGTGTAAATTCTGTATAGATTAAACTCTTATGGGACATCAGAGTCAGTCATAAATTGGGTAGAAAAATAGTTAGAAAACAGAGAACTGAGTAATTTTAAATGGTCATGAATAACGGTGGCAGAAAGTGAAAAGTGAGATACCACAGGGATCATTGTTAGGTCCATTACTCTTTACTGTATACCTAAATGATTTTGAAAAGGGATTAGGTAGTAAAATATCTAAATTTGCATATGATACAAAAGTAGATGCCCCATGTGAAAAAACTATATAGGGCTATGGGTTGATTGCCTGTGCCCTCATCCGTTGGAAATTTCCAACAGACGTCAGTGGAGGGTTACCGACAAAAGCCCTATGCTTTTTCGTTAGAGAGTTATAAATATGTAGGTCTTTAAAGGACCTCTTTATATTTATATTGATTACGGTAATTCTAGCATCGGGAGTTGGGAAAGCCTTATGTTAATAAAAACTGAAATTGCTCACCTTATTTTTGCTGGATCTTTGTTTGTTTCGATGTAGGGCGACGGTCATTTTCGGTGTAGGGCCGCCACGATGGGTTACGCGGCGAATTTACTTAAGGTAATTAATATAGGCAGTCACTATATAAACCCCTGAAGGAATAGGCCTATCCTTTTATAGTCACTAGGTTTTATATTATAAGGAATTCACTCAGGACTCTAGGGGGGACAAAGACATCCTCCGCGTTTAAAGCTTCGCTGTAACATAAACAGCCCTGAGAGCCGTTCCTTGGTTCTGGTGTATTATTTGCCGAACTAGCATTATTTTGTTTGGTCTACTCCTTGGTAGACTAAACAATAAATTGGGTTTTCTTGTTGCTATGTGAGGCTGATTCATACATACAGGTTCTTTGTACGTATGGCAATTCAATTATTTCATTCCCAATAGGCTATGTCGCCAATCCCGAGGCATTTTGTATAGATATTTAATTCAATTAATTAATAATTTATATTTAATTATGAAATAAATGTACCACATATGATACCATGTTGTGAGCGCGTATAGTTTTTCCATATACTGGGGGGGGCCGGAGAAAAATTTGTATGTTATAGATCAAATTTTTTGATAAACTGTTTTAAACCATGTGAAATGGATTGAAAAGAATGAAGTAGAAATTTAGGAGAGAGAGGTTACTCAAGACCTATTCAAATATGAAAGTTCAAGAGGCCAACTTCTCAAGTTTAGTTAAAGTTATGTCAATCAGTTTGACTCCCTTTAGGTATAGGAAATTTATGGGATTAAAGTAAAGTTATTAAGCATTTTAACTTTGCTCAGTTTGTGTAAGTTTTATAAGTCACCAGTCTTAATTTTTTCTTGTAAAAGTTTTCTGGCTTTCAAAGCAGTCTTTCTTTGAGGCCTGTCTGGTTTAGTCTGAGTTACATCAGGCACATTGAGAGATTCCTCCCCAATAGTATCCTGATCCATCCTTTGGGGTAATGGTTCTAATTTAGCCCCACACTCCAAAGGATATAGTAATGTGATATCTCTGGTGGTCTCACCAGTTGCTGTTTTCAGTTTTACAACCCTGGTAACTTCGTCTTCACCAGTTTTGAGTTCCAAGACTTTTCCCATTGACCAATGTTGTCTTGGTGTCTTGTCATGTATCAACACAATGTCCCCAATTTTGACTGAATCATTCCAACTTTGTTTTTTGTTAATTGTTTATGTCTTTCTCTAAGACTTGTTAAGTATTCTTCTCTCCATTTTGTTATAAATTGAGTCTTGATTTGTGTCAAATGTTGGTATTTTGTGTTGAGTTCTTTGTGTCCTATTTCCCAATCTGGATCCTCTGTACTGTTATGTTCAGATTCTGGTAACATGTTTACTGTTTCTCCCTTAATTAGGTGGTTTGGTGTGAGAGGTTCTGGCTCATTAATACCATCTCCCACATAAGTTAATGGTCTGTTGTTGACAACATTTTCAATTTCTGACAGAATAGTCATGAGTTCAAAAAGTTGTAGATGTTTTGTCCCAATAGTCTTTTTAAGGCAGTTCTTTACAGTTTGTATGTTTCTTTCCCAAATTGAACCATACCATGGTGTATTAACAGGAATGTACTTCCAGGTTATGTTGTGTTTGGTTAAATGAGTTTGTACTGTTTCACTGTCACAAATCTGATGAATAATTCTTTCACCAGATTTGAAGTATGTGGCATTGTCTGACCATATAGTTTTGGGTACAGAATTGTGTGCACAAAATCGTCTGAAAGCAGCAATAAAAGCTTCTGCTGTCAGATCTTCTACTATGTCTAGACATATGGCACGTGTGGCAGCACAGGTGAAGAGTACAATGTACACTTTGTATTCCTTTGAATCCATTTTGTCTCCAAAACTCACATTTACCGCTCCAGTGTAGTCAATACCCGTGGTTTCAAATGGCCGAGTAAATGTTACTCGTTCCACAGGTAGGTCTGGAGGGCTTGGGGTCTTAAAGGGTCGTGAATGGATACGTTTACAAGGAATGCATGTGTTTAAAATTTTCTTTGTTTCAGTTCTACCCTTTGGTAGCCAGTAAGTTTTTCTCAGCTCTGTCAGGGTTTGTGGGACTCCCATGTGGTGTATTTTGTTGTGGGTATCCCTGATGATGAGTTTTGTGAAGTGATTTCTCCTTGGAAGAAGAATTGGGTGCTTAGAGTTGTAAGTCAAAGTTGACTTGTTAAGCCTTCCTTTACACCTTATCAGACCCTCTGTATCCAGGTACAGATTTAGATCCATGACAAGTGAAGGAATACCTTTGTTTAATGTGCTACTGGACCTAAGATACTTCAACTCCTTGTCAAATTCTGAAGCTTGTATCTGTTTGAGCCAGTATTTTGTTGCAGTTTCTGTTAAGTTAGAAAAGGCTTTCTGAGGACAGTGTTTGAGAAGGTAGCTATTGACAAACTTGCAGCAATAGACTGTAATTCTCAAGAGTTTGTTTAGGTCTGAATAAAGGTGATAGTCAAATATAGGTTTGTCCTCAGTGATCTTTTCAGTTGTTGTAGAGTTGAGTGTGAGGTTAACTACTTTGGCTGGCCAAAGATCCTCACATGTTAGCCATTCGGGCCCTTCATACCAGATTTTATTTGTTTTCAACAGCTTGTAAGAGAGCCCTCTTGTCAAAAAGTCTGCAGGATTCTCTTTTGTTTTTATGTACCTAAATTTGATACCAAGGTTTGTGTTTGCAGTTTTGATTTCTGTTAGTCTGTTTTTCACAAATATGTTTTTGCAAGAAGTTGTATCTGTGTTGGTCACCCATGTTAGACAAATTTGACTGTCTGTCCTTAAGTAAATGTTTGTTATGTCAACTTCTTTATACACTTGTGAAAGAAAGTCTGCTGTTTTAACTCCCAATGAGACAGCTAATAATTCAAGTTGTGGTACAGTTTTCTTTTGGTTTAAGGGTGCCACTTTTGCCTTTGAATAAACCAAGTTACTTTCATTTTCACTTGTTAAATAGGCACAACACCCGTAAGCTTGTGTGCTGGCATCTGTAAAAATGTGTAGTGTTTGAGATTTCAATCTGTAGCCAGCACATCTTGGTACGTAGATGTCTTGAACTTTGTTCAAGTCTGTGGCTAATTTTTTCCAATGAAGTTGGTCTTCCACTGAAAGTGGTTCATCCCAATCAATTTTCTTTTTCCATAAGTCTTGCAAAAGGGTTTTGGATCTTATGGTTGCTGGTAAATATAATCCAATGGGGTCGAAAATTTTGGATGATTCTGAAAGCACTTGTCTTTTTGTATCGGCATTTGGATTTAAGTTATAACTCTTTGTGCAAAGAGTGTCATCGTGTTCGGAATTCTGTTTTAAAAAACCAAAGCATTCCAAGTGTTTTCGTGTAATTGTTTGGTTCAATGTTCCCATTGTTGTCTTTTGTTATTTGTTCATTTAATTTAGGAGAATTAGAAAGAGTTTGTACTGTATTCAAACCTCCTACCACTTCAGACTAGTCAATACCCGTAGTTTTAGTGGAGTAAATTTACTCCTCCACAGGTAGATCTGGAGGGCTTGGGGGTTCGAATCCTGTACTGTTTTTGTGTTGTTTGGCCTATGGCCTAGGGAGGCCACAAGACTTTTTGTTTGGTCTCTGGCCAAAGGAGGCCACAAGACCCTTGTTGTTTGGTCTCTGGCCAAGGGAGGCCACAAACCCTGTGTTTGGGCTATGGCCAAGGGAGGCCAAAACCCCTGTAGTTTGGGCTGTGGCCAAGGGAGGCCACAAACCCCTGTAGTTTGGGCTGTGGCCAAGGGAGGCCACAAGACCCTGTAGTTTGGGCTGTGGCCAAGGGAGGCCACAAGACCCCTGTAGTTTGGGCTGTGGCCAAGGGAGGCCACAAGACCCCTGTAGTTTGGGCTGTGGCCAAGGGAGGCCACAAGACCCCTGTAGTTTGGGCTGTGGCCAAGGGAGTTTGGGCTGTGGCCAAGGGAGGCCACAAGACCCCTGTAGTTTGGGCTGTGGCCAAGGGAGGCCACAAGACCCCTGTAGTTTGGGCTGTGGCCAAGGGAGGCCACAAGACCCCTGTAGTTTGGGCTGTGGCCAAGGGAGTTTGGGCTGTGGCCAAGGGAGGCCACAAGACCCCTGTAGTTTGGGCTGTGGCCAAGGGAGGCCACAAACCCCTGTAGTTTGGGCTGTGGCCAAGGGAGGCCACAAGACCCTGTAGTTTGGGCTGTGGCCAAGGGAGGCCACAAGCCCCTTGATGTTGTTGGGCTATGGCCAAGGTAGGCCACGCCTTTGATGATTTGTTGGGCTATGGCCAAGGTAGGCCAAGCCTTTTGATAATTTGTTGGGCTATGGCCAAGGTAGGCCATCAGCCCTTTGATGATTTGTTGGGCTATGGCCAAGGTAGGCCAAGCCCTTTGATGAATTTGTTGGGCTATGGCCAAGGTAGGCCATCAGCCGTTTGATGAATTTGTTGGGCTATGGCCAAGGGTAGGCCAAGGCCCTTTGGAGTAGAGTAGTTTGTTTGTACGTGTCACTGTCTAACCATATAATTTTGGCACAAAATTATGTGCACAGAATCAGAGCGCAGCAATAAAAGCTTTTACTCTCCGATCCTTGGTTATGTTTAGACAGGTTGTTGTGTTTGAGCCACATTGAAAGAGTGTGTGTGTGTGTGTGTGTGTGCATTCCTCCGAATCCAGTTGGTCTTCAAAACTTGGATTCACCACTCCAATGAAGTAATACCCGTAGTTATGAATGAGTAAATGTTGTATCCTACAGGTAGGTCTGGAAGGTTTGGGGTTTTGAAGGAATCCAATCTGTTTGCAAGGAATGTGTGTCTGTTGATGAAATCTGTTGTGTTTCTTCTTTTAAAAGAAGAATTGGATGTTTGAAGTCGTATGTATATATTTATATACTGTACCGTACGTGTGTGTGTAAATGTGTATTTTGTTATAGGGTTTTATTTTTGGGTTTTGGGTTAGGTTAATCAATTTGGCTGAGTAAAGATCCTCAAACGTTGCATTTGAGACCCTTATATCAAGCCTTGTCTGTTTTATGCCTATATGTCAAATAGGAATTGGAATAGGTTGGGCCTATATTGGTCAAATAGGAATTGGAATAGGTTGGGCCTATATGTCAAATAGGACTTGGAATAGGTTGGGCCTATGTCAAATAGGACGGAATAGGTTGGGCCTATATGTCAAATAGGACTTGAATAGGTTGGGCCTATATGTCAAATAGGACTTCGTAGAATAGGTTGGGCCTATATGTCAAATAGGACTTGGTGTGCCTATATGTCAAATAGGACTTCGAATAGGTAATAGGTTGGGCCTATATGTCAAATAGGACTTCGAATAGGTAATAGGTTGGGCCTATGTCGAATAGGACTTGGAATAGGTTGGGCCTATATGTCAAATATGATTTGGAATAGGGTCACGAATAGGTGTTAGGTGGGTGTAGGTTTGAATTTGTGCAATTGCTTTAGGTCTTTGTGATGTTACAGTTCGAGTCGAATTTTGTGATGTTGCAGGTTTGAGTCGAATTTTGTGATGTTACAGGTCTGAGTCGAATTTTGTGATGTTACAGGTCTGAGTCGAATTTTGTGATGTTACAGGTCTGAGTCGAATTTTGTGATGTTAATGAGTCTTATGAGTAAGTTAAATTGCTTAAATAAATTTTATAACCTACACCACAGGTTCAATTATAAATTTAGTGTTTTTAGTTAGGATAGGCCTTGAGTGTAAAGAGTAAGGCCTACTTTAAGAGGTAGGCCTATTATGTAAGGTAAAGTTAGGTGGGCCTACTAAATAGGCCTATTTGTTGGGCCTACCAAGTAGGCTTATGTTTGGGCCTATTATTTTATAGGACCTCAAATGAGTTAAGCCTGTTAAATTAACAAGGCTTAGTTTTGAGTTTGAAGAGTAGGACCTATTAAATAGGCTTAATGTTGCGGGCCTATTTTTTTAGGACCTAAAATAAGTTATGCCTGTTAAATGAACAAGCCTTTGTTTTCGGTTAGTGTAAAGGTAAAGGAATCGGTTCCCAGTTGCTTAGGCCACCATATGAAAAACTATAGTGGGGTTACGGTTGAAATTGGGGTTAGGCCAATGAGGTAAGCCTAGCCACTGCGTGTCAGTGTAAATTGTAGATGGGTTAGTTCCCCATACACAGGGCCACCATGTGAAAAAAACTATATAGGGCTATGGGTTGATTGCCTGTGCCCTCATCCGTTGGAAATTTCCAACAGACGTCAGTGGAGGGTTACCGACAAAAGCCCTATGCTTTTTCGTTAGAGAGTTATAAATATGTAGGTCTTTAAGGACCTCTTTATATTTATATTGATTACGGTAATTCTAGCATCGGGAGTTGGGAAAGCCTTATGTTAATAAAAACTGAAATTGCTCACCTTATTTTTGCTGGGTCTTTGTTTGTTTCGATGTAGGTCGTGACGGTCATTTTCGGTGTAGGGTCGCCACGATGGGGTT